>CAUYRH010181889.1:0-12005 GCA_963574655.1 Perodicticus potto | reverse complement strand
GTCAGGTAGTTGGCTCAGCGGGTAGCTGCGTGGTGGCTCAGGGGGGTAACTTAGTAACCGTGGGGACAACTTGGAAAGCCCAGTACCTGGGAAACTCAGTTTCCTGGGAATCTCTGCTTGAGTGAGTTTTTACCATTGTTTAGCTGGCTGGGGAGGTTGAGGTAAGTGTCTCATCATTGTGTTTAGACCTTGCTAGGGAGTCAGGGAACTCGGAGAACTTCCTTGTCAGAAACCTGTTCTCAGAATTAAACCAAAAAGGGGGGTTTGAGACGGATGGGGACTCAGGCTGAAACAGTTAGGGTCTTTTTTAAAAAAAATTTTTATTATTATTATTTTTTTTTAGGTTGCAGCCACCATTGTTGTTTGGTGGGCCTGGGCTGGATTCGAACTTGCCAGCTCAGGTGTACATGGCTGGTGCCTTAGCCCATTGAGCCACAGGCGCCGAGCCACAGTTAGGGGCCCTTAGGGGTCTTCTTGCTGGGTTGGTAATAATTACAGATTATTGTGTGAGCCACTGTACCAGCTGGAGGTGGCCCAGGGACTCCTGGGGACCATCAAGATCCTCACCTGGTGAGGGCCTGGTGAGATCAAGGCTATTTCATAATAGTGCTAAGATAATATTTTCCCTTTTCACTTAATTCCCTCACCAGTTGACTGGAGTTTTCCAGAGGCTAAAAGATGCAAGATATCTCAATAGACACAGTGTGGTAGCAGCTGTGAGAATCTGGCTATCTGCCATTGGGCCCGACATTAAAGAGCTTTGGCAAGACTGCAAACAATGCTTCTCTTCTCATTGACGTTTCATTTTGAAAAATAGTGTATTTTTTTGGTTAAAAATGCTATTTTATGTTAACATGTAATGGGTTTGAGTTATTTTAAATTAGTCGATGGATAGATTATTTTGTTTTTTTCTCAATTTGCATTTTTCTTAAGGTAAATGTCAATAAGTAGAAGTAATAAGAGCAAATACTCTTTGGAACATTCAATGGTTTTTAAGAATATAAAGGGATCTTGTGACCAAGGAGGTATAGACTCTTCTCTGGGCGGGATTGTTCTACGTGGATGAAGCAGAAGGAACTTACCTGTTCTGCTACTGACAGGCATTTTAGTAGCTTCCAGTGTGAGACTACTGTAAAGACTAGTGCTAGGGAGTTCTTGCTCTTGTCTTTTTGGTGAAATAAGACCAAATTTTTGTTGGGTATGCACCAAGGAATGAAAGTCCTTGGCCATATAGTAGGCATACATTCAATTTTTACAAATATTGTCAAACCAGTTTTCTTTCTTTGTTTTTTTTTTTTTGAGACAGAGCCTCAAGCTGTCACCCTGGAGAGAGTGCTGTGGCATCACAGCTCACAGCAAACTCCAATTCCTGGACTCAAGCGAGTCTCTTGCCTCCGCCTCCCAAGCTACAGGCGCCCGCCACAACGCCCGGCCATTTTTTGGTTGCAGCCGTCATTGTTGTTTGGCAGGCCCGGGCTGGATTCGAATCCGCCAGCTCAGGTGTACGTGGCTGGCTCCTTAGCCCGTTGAACCACAGGCGCCAAGTGGTCAAACCAGTTTTCAAAGGGGGCTGTAATACTTTAACCTGCAGTGTGTGATTGCCCCTAAGTCTCACAACACATCGTGGTAACAGTATTTCATTTTAGCCATCTTGGTGGGATATAAAGGTATCACTATGAGCTTTTAATGTGCATTTCCCTGATGACTGATGAACATAAGCCCTATGTTATTCTTTGATAGATTATTTGTTATCCTCACTTTGTTATCCCGTGCAAACTTCCTATGCAGCAGCTCCTAGCCTCAGACCCCCCTCCCTTTACAGAGGAGGAAACTGAGGCTCAAAGAAGTAGAGTTTCCAGTGTTGTCACACACATCAGTGATAAGAATGAGACTGAGCCAGAAACTGCCCCGAGAGCCTGTGCCCTCCTGACCTCCAGGCTACATGTCCTCTTAGGACACTCACCACAGCCCCATGGGGCTTACAGGTTCATTGCACAGATGAGAAAACTGGGGCTCAGAGAGGTTCCATCAATGCCCGAGGTCACATGGGTGATGAGTGTCAGAAGCAAGGATAGAGTCCAAATCTCTCTGACCCCAGAGCCCTGCCCTTCACCCCCACATCTACCTGGGGTCCTTAAAAGTGGGATGAGGCCAGTCTCCTCCCCTCGTCCCACTACAGGCCAGGCCTGTGACACAGGTGTCCCATGGCTCCTCTGATAGGATCATTATAACAACTTGTCATTGCCCCTACTTTGTAGATAAGGAAACTGAGGCCACATGAAGGGCCCAAGACCACACAGGGAGCAAAGGAAAGGGTATAAACCCAGACTTACATGGCTACTACACATCAGCCCTAGGCAAGGCTCCTTCTTTGCCCCCTGCTATGCCATGTTCAAGGCTCTCCCTTGTCAGCCCTTCCAGCCTCCCTCTGCCACCCCAGTGGCTACTCTGTCCAGTGGGGACTAGGAGCTCAGTAGATGTTACCATTACCAGTCATGGGATGGGGGAACACTGGGATTCATGGCATAGTATGAGCCTGAACTAATCAACTCAGCAATAATGTGATCCCAGAGTTTCAAACACCAATGGCAGTCCCACAGTCTGACCTTACTCTTCTACTATCACAAGCCTGTAGTCCTTTTTGGTAAAATCCATGACACCTCTTCTCTTGAGTGACTCTATTTATTCTGTTTTGCTTCTATTCCTTCATACATTCACTCATTCCATTCGTATTTATTGAGCATCTACTTTTGTGTCTGAGGCTGCCCCAGGCACTGGTAATATAGCTGAGAACAAGATAGACAAGGTCTATCCTGACAGAGGCAGACAAGAACAAGGTGTCAAGAGCTTTGCATAAAATAAAGGAGGATGAACTTGCTAGAGAGTGAAGGGGGTGCAGGCATGAGGAGCCCACAATCTTGCAGTGAAGTCTGTCCTGAAACTCATCAACAGCCTGATAGAAGGATCCTCCAGCATTCTGCATACCCTAGGGCTCCCCCCACAGTCTAACACCACACTTTCCCTGCTGCAGTCATGGATGTTTTACCAAGTCTCAGAGTTAGGTAGTGTAAATTCTCCAACTTGTTTTTTCCCCCCCAAGACTTTTGATTTTTCTAGATTCTTTATATTTCCATATGAACTTCAGCATCAGTTTGTCAATTTCTGTAGGAAAATCCTGCTGAGACTGACTGGGATTGCAGTGAATCTAAAGATTAGTTTGGAAAGAATTGACATCTTTTTTCTTTTTTTTTTTGGTAGAGACAGAGTCCCACTTTATCGCCCTTGGTAGGGTGTCGTGGTGTCACATAGCTCACAGCAACCTCCAGCTCCTGGGCTTAGGCGATTCTCTTGCCTCAGCCTCCTGAGTAGCTGGGACTACAGGCTCCTGCCACAACACCCGGCTATTTTTTGTTGCAGTTTGGCCGGGGCTGGGTTTGAACCCGCCACCCTCGGTATATGGGGCCAGTGCCCTACTCACTGAGCCACAGGCACCACCCCTCTTTTTTTTTTTTTTCAGTTTTGGCTGGGGCCGGGCTTGAACCCGCCACCCCCAGTATATGGTCCTGGCACCCTACTCCTTGAGCCACAGGTGCCGCCCTTTTTTTTCTTTTTTTGAGACAGTCTCCAACTGTTGCCCTGGGTAGAGTGCCGTGGTGTCATAGCCCACAGCAACCTCCAACTCTTGGTCTCAAGTGATCCTCTTGCCACAGTTTTTCTATTTTTAGTAGGGACAGGGGTCTCACTTCTACTCAGGCTGGTCTTGAACTTGTGAGCTCAAGCAATCCACCCGCCTTGGCCTCCCAGAGTGCTAGGATCACAGGTGTGAGGCACCACGCCTGGTCAAGAACTGACATCTTAATAGTATTGAGCATTCCAATCCATGAACATGGTATGTTTTGTTATTGACTTGGGTCTTCTTCAATTTCTCCCAGAAGTGCTTCGTAGTTTTCAGTAGGATAATTATTTGACAGAAAAGGTCACAGGACTTATGGATAGATTGTTTGGACATGTAGGGTAAGGAAAAGAGGTTGCGAGGGCAAGGTTGAATTTGCAGATTTCTGCTTGAGCAAGTAGGTATAGATGAGAAAGAAAGCAACTTGTTTCAGGTGACATAGCTCAGAGGAGGGACATAGATTTTGTTCAGCTTACATGATCCCAGGGCCACACATAAGATCATCTGAAATCTACCTCTCTGCACCCCCATCCCCAGGCTTTGGGCCCCAAAGCCAACCAGTGCTGAAATTCCTAGGGGAGGTGATTTAGAGTTGCTGACAACGTCTCCCTCTTGCTAGAACCTATTTTTTCTCCCTCACTCCATAAAGCCAACCTTCCTCCCTTGCACCGGTGCCAGACAGTCTGTTCCAGGACTGAATTCTGCCATCAGGGCCTCCGGACTGGTCACCGAGTATCAGACGGCCCCTCCCATTCTTGCTGTCACCCCTGGCTCTTCAAGCTAATGAGACCTGCCCTGATTCCCCAGCCAGCAGCCTTAATCTCTCTTAGCACAGGGTTTGGGGGAAGGGGAAGGAGAAAGAAAGGGCCCCTTATGGTGAGACACAATAACCCAGCCACAAGGAGGGATTACCGAGAGGGTGTGTGTGTGTGTGTGTGTGTGTGTGTATGTGTTTGTAACTGGAGCAGACCAACATGGGGTCCCGGAGTGCAGGGAGACATTAATATTCAGAGAGACACAGAAAAGCACAGAGACATAGAAACCAGAGGTACAGAGCTAGACAGGTACTTAGACAGGGAGAAAGAAAAGAAGGGGAATCCAGAGAGAAAAAGAGGAGAGTCAGAGGAAGAAGCAGCAACAGAGACTGAAGCTTCAGCAAGGCTGGGCTGGATAAGGACAGACAGAGGGACCAAGAGGGAGCTGGAGGTACAGGGATGGGAGGACAGGCAGAGATCGGGCACAGAGAGGGATAGACCGATGAACAGGAAGAGACAAACATAGAGGAGGGGAGAGAGAGAGAATAAGAGAGACCAAGACAGTAATACAGGTTAATCAACAAAGACAAAGGCAGGGCGCCTGTAGCTCAGTGGTTAGGGTGCAGGCCACATGCTCCAGGGCTGGTGGATTCAAACCCTGCCTGGGCCTGCTAAGACAAACAAACAAAAAAATAGCTGGACGTGTGGTGGGCACCTGTAGTCCCAGCCACTTGGGAGGCTGAGGCAAGAGAATCGCCTAAGTCCAGGAGTTTGAGGCTGCTGTGAGTTATGATGCCACAACACTCTACCTGGCACTCTACTGAGGGGGACAAAGTGAAACTCTGTCTCAATTAAAAAAAAAAAAAAAGACAAAGACAGGGAGGAGCAGATGGAGAACAAAGAGGAGGTCAAAGGTAAATAGACAGAAATAGCATGGCCTGAGGCTCCCCCCAAAAGAAGGGAAACTGAGGCAGAGACCCAAAACAAAGACCAATGGTGGGGGGGAGAAGAGAGAGAGAGAGAGGGAAAATGGGAAGAGAAAGTGGAGAATTTCATGTCTGATGAGGCAAAGAACAAGAAAAAGGGAAAGTGAGGCAGGAAAAGGGGACAATGAGGCAGGACCAAGAAGACTAGCTGGCATGCAGACTGTTGGGAAGAGAAAGGGGGACCCAGGAGAGCCCTATGGTCCCCCCACCCCATTTTCCAAACACTCTTTCTGGAATACCAGGCCTTTCTCTCCTTCCTCTTTGATGTTTCTGTCTTGGTATCATAGCCAAGCTGAAAGGACACCAGTTAGACCTAAGGACGGACGTCCCCGAGGAGGAAGGGGTGGTTATGGTCACAGGCAGGAGCTGGGACCTCTCCCCCTCAGCCCTAATTGCCAAGATGTCGTGGGGAGGGAAGGGGATTAAGCAGACCGTTGCCCCTCCCCCCTCAGCCAATGTCACCTCCTGGTGCCCAGTTGAGTCCCCCACCTTGGCCAGGATTACCCTCTGAGATCCAGGGCATGGCAAATGACATCATTCCCAGCCTGGGCTTAAAATCTCCCCCTGTGAGGGAACCTGTTTCCTTCAGCCTCTGCTGTCTAGAGACTGCCCAGAACCTGGTCCCCCAGGGGAGCCTGTCCCTCCTTGCCGAAGGTGAGTGTCCACAGGAGCAGGGCACCGAGGAAGGGATAGGAAAGGGAGACAGAGGGCAGAAGGCAGGTGGATTTTATTTGTGATTGTTTTCAGTGTCTGGCATTGATGTTTACTGAGTGATCATACATGGAAAAGAGGTGCGTCTTGGCATTTGGGGAAATGAAACGGGGCTGTGGTGGAACCAGGAGAAAGTGAGGTTAGCCACGGAGACTGGCCCACAGCATGCAGGGCAGTGAAGATTCAGAAGTGGCTTGGGGACAAGATGATGCCATGAAGCCCCGACAGCATCCAGGGATGTGGGCTCCTCACCCTGGTTCCAAGATAGCTCCTCATCATAGTTGTCTTTTCTTTAAAATTTGTTGTTGCCTGAAATTTTCCTCTCTTGTGCACATACCCACTAATTGCCTGTCTCCCCGGCTAAACCTTGATTTCTCCCCAGCGCCTAGCATGGGGTTGGGATTTGCTTGTTTTCTGAGAGGATGGACCGATGACAGGAATTGGGCTGACGAGATATACCGATGACAGGATTGGGCTGAGGTCTGGGCTGAAGCAGGAGGGACTCAGGCAGACTTCAGGACTGCCCAAGGGGGCCGACAATGTGATGGTTTGGGGGTCACCATGCTGCTGAATTGATCACTGGGGGCCTTGCTGCACCTAGAGGCTCTGGCTTCCCCAGGTCCCATCTCCAGTAGTGGGCACATGAACCCAGGTCCTTGTCTCCCTGGAAAGAGTAGCCACTGGGGTGGCAGAGGGAGGCTGGAAGGGCTGACAAGGGAGAAACTTGAACATGGCATAGCAGAGAGGCAGGGGAAGAGTCTTGCCAAGGGCTGATGTGCAGTAGCCATGCAAGTCTGGGTTTATATCCGCTCCTTTGCTCTCTGTGTGGCCTCGGACCCTTCATGTGGCCTCAGTTTCCTCATCTACAAAGTAGAGACAATGACAAGTTGTCACAATGATCCTATCAGAGGAACCATGGGACACCTGTGTCACAGGCCTGGCCTGTAGTGGGATGAGGGGAAGAGACTGGCTACATCCCACTTCCAAGGACCCCAGGTAGATGTGGGGGTGAAGGACAGGGCTCTGGGGCCAGAGAGATATGGACTCTATCCTTGCTTCTGGCACTCATCACTCATGTGATCTCGGGCATTGATGAAATCTCTCTGAGCCCCAGTTTTCTTTTTTTTTTTTGTAGAGACAGAGTCTCACTTTATCGCCCTCGGTAGAGTGCCGTGGCGTCACACAGCTCACAGCAACCTCCAACTCCTGGGCTTAGATGATTCTCTTGCCTCAGCCTCCCAAGCAGCTGGGACTACATGCACCCATGACAACATCCGGCTATTTTTTGTTGCAGTTTGGCTGGGGCTGGGTTTGAACCCACCACCCTTCACGTATGGGCCCAGCGCCCTACTCACTGAGCCACAGGTGCCGCCCAAAGCCCCAGTTTTCTTGTCTGTGAAATGAATCTGTAAGGCCCATGGGGCTGTGATGAGTGTCCTAAGAGGCCATGTAGCCTGGAGGTCAGGAGGGCACAGGCTCTTGGGGCAGTTTCTGGCTCAGTCTCAGTCTTGCCACTGATGTGTGTGACAACCCTGGAAACTCTACTTCTTTGAGCCTCAGTTTCCTCCTCTGCAAAGGGAGGGAGGTATGAGACTAGGAGCTGCTGCACAGGAAGTTTGCCCGGGATTATTGCTCCGCAAGCTCTGGGTCCACAATGTCTGAGCAGCTGGGAACCCACCAGGGGTCCTTGTTGTCATCAGCTGCCTGACCTGGGGCAGGCACCTTCCTCGTTGCCAGGCTCAGTTTCCCCACTTATAGAATGGGATTATCTGCTTGTCTGCCCCACAAGGTGGGTGTGAATGTTCAGCCCTCATCTGTGAGGAGAACTGCTCAGGTGGGACCCTGGGATCCAGTGAATGCTGAACACCAGAGCTCCGAGAACCAGCCTGACAGGTCAACCTTCAGGGCAGGGACACTGATGTCCTTCAATCCAACATTTGAGGTCATAAAACACTGTGTGCCTTGCAATTCAACCAGGCAGGAGTTGCTGTCAGGCTCATTGTCAATTCCCAATGAGAGGTAGAAACGGTTCTTTTTGTTGGGCCCCATCCTTTGCTTAGTGTCTGTTGAGAGTCTGGAGGTTCTTTTTTTTTTTTTTTTTTTGAGACAGAGTCTCACTATGTTGCCCTTGGTAGAGTGCTGTGGTGTCACAGCTCACAGCAAGCTCAAACTCTTGGGCTGAAGCAATTCTCTTGCCTCAGCCTCCCAAATAGCTGGAACTACAGGTGCCTGCCACAATGCTTGGCTATTTTTTTTGTTGTCATTGTCATTGTTGTTTGGCAGGCCCGGTCTGGGTTCAAAACTGCCAGCCCTGGTATAAGTGGATGGCACTCTAACCACTGAGCAATGGGCACCAAGCCATGTTCTCCTCTATGAGCATAATAGTAATACAGTCTCCATCTCCCAAGGCTGTGCTGAGGATTCAGTGCAATCCTGTATAGAGAAGCCTTGTGTATTAGGTAGCTATTGCTGTGTAACAAGTTACCCTGAAACTCAGCATCTTAAAACAGTAAACACTTTTGATCTCACAGAGTTACTGAGGGACAGGAATCCAAGAATGGTTTAACTGGGTGATTCTGGTTCAGGGTGTTCCATAAAGTTGTAGTCAGATGTTGGGCAGGACTGAAGTCACCTGATGGCTTGACTGAGGCTGAGGAATCAGCCTCCATGGTGGCTCATGCGCACGACTGTTGGCAGGAGGTCTCAGTTCCTTGCCACACAGCTCTCTCTATAGGACTGCTTGAGTGTCCTCACAACATGTCAGCTGGATTTCTTCAGAGTGAGTGCTAGACTTGAAAGTCACCCCATCATTTCTGCAATTGAATACTAACTAGATTTTTAGGAGTTAATGTTGCTGTTTATCTTTTATTATTATTATTATTATTACTCTCCAGGAGAGTCCTATCAAGTTCTGAATGATCTTTCTATATTCATCTGTGATCATGCTGCTGTAGTTGCACAGGACACCTTGTTTCTGTCCAACAAGAAAAAGTGAGACCAGCCTTCAGGCCGTGGCCCTTGCTATTCCATTTGCCTGGAAGCCTCTACCTTCAGATCTTGTTCAACTTAAATAGATGCCTTGTCCTCCCGAAACTCTCACTCTTATATCACCCTGCTTTATTTTCCTAGGAGTTCTTGAAACTCTCTGAAAACATCTTGATTCAAAAAAAAATCTGCTTCCTTGTTCAGTTTCATGAGAGCAGAGATGCTATGGGTCTTATTTCCTGCTACATTCCTAGAACTGGGCAGGCATTTGCAAAAACGTTTGCTGAGTGGACAGTAGAACCTCGGCTGGTAACAAACAGAGCCCGTCCCTCAAGTAGGGATTCAGAAGGGCAGGGTGGTGGGAGGAAGGAAGCGGGTAGGAGGTAAAATAAATGTTATTCAGCTTTTATCTATTTCTATATTTTTCAAATATTTGTTGGGGGTGCTGGGGACATGGCAGGGCCTGAGATACTTTCACTTCCTGAGCTCAGGTAGCTGATAGACTCCGGGGAGACAGGTGAACAAACACATAGATATGTCATTTAATGCATGCTGTGTCCCAAAGAATGGGAGAAACAGGAGAGAGGGGGTGCGCGTGTGTGCATGTATACGTCAAATCCAGCATATGGTGCCGGATGGCTTCTCTGGGAAATGAGGTTTCTGCAGAGACCTGGAGGGTGGAGAAGAGGCTGGTTGGTGCTGGGGCCTTTGGGCTGGGGGAGAGGCATTCCTGGTTCATTGTGCAAAAGCCTCAGAGGCTGAGATTGTGTGAGTCCACCTTAATGAGGGTGATGGGAGACTCTTTAAAAGCTTTCATGTTTTGTTTGTCTTTTGGAGATTCTGTGGTTACTTTTGTTTTTGAAAGGATGACACACACACATTAGAAAGTAATCCAAGCTGTCAGAGCAAGGTATGGATACAGTGCACCTTCCCAGAGACAGCCACTGTAGCCAGTAGCTTGCTTTCTTCCTGGGAATCCTCTAGTCCTATACAAGCATACCAGTTGTGTAAAATCACTGCCTTGTTTTATTTTTTATTTTATTTTTTTGAGACAGAGTCTCACTTTGTTGCCCTCGGTACATGTTGCCATGTTGTTGTAGTTCACAGCAGCCTCAAACTCTTGGGCTCAAGTGATCCCCTTGCCTTAGCCTCCCAAGTAGTTGGGACGAAAGGTGCCCGCCACAACGCCCGGCTGTCTTTAGAGATGGTGTCTTGCTCTGGCTCAGGCTGGTCTCGACCTCATGAGCTCAGGCAATCCACCCTCCTTGGCATCCCAGAGCGCGAGGATTACATTTGTGAGCCACGGTGACTGGCTTGCTGCCTTGTTTTAAAAATTACAACTGGGGCTCAGCACCCATAGCACAGTGGTTACAGCATCAGCCTCATATACCGAGGCTGGAGTGTTTGAACCCAGACTGGGCCAGCTAACTAACAATGACAACTGCAACAAAAAATAGTCAGGTGTTGTGGCGGGTGCCTGTAGTCCCAGCTACGTGGGAGGCTGAGGCAAGAGAATCGCTTAAGCCCAAGAGTTTGAGGTTGCTGTGAACTGTAACATCATAGCACTCTACCGAGGGCAACGTAGTGAGAATCTGTCTCAAAAAAAAAATAAATAAATAAATAAAAATGACAACTGGCAATATATTATGCACATTGCTCAGTGCCATATGTTTCTCATCTGAATATATATATTATGCAATAAATATAACTTTATATTATATTTTTATAATGATATAAGTCATTATTTATAATTATAATAGCAAACATACTACATAGCATACAATAAGTATTATGTGAAATATTATATATAATTTGGTCATTCGTAATATATAACATATGCACCCATATCTGTGGTCAAAGTGTAATTTCAAAAAAATTTTAAGGTCAGTGTGGTGGCTCATGCCTGTAATCCCAGCACTCTGGGAGGCTGAGATGGGTGGATTGCCTGAGCTCAGGAGCTCGAGACCAGCCTGAGCAAGAGCGAGACTCCGACTCTACTAAAAATAGAAAAACTAGCTGGGCGTTTTGGTGGGTGCCTGTAGTACCAACTAGTGAAGAGGCTGAGGTAACAGGATCACTTGAGACTGAAAGTTTGAGGTTGCTGTGAGCTACGACACCATGGCACTCTACCTAGGGTGACAGAGGAAGACTCTGTCTCAAACAAAAAAATTTAAAACGTGACTCTAAGTCACATATAATAAGTGCAGATCAAAGATTTATTTAAATCATCACTGAGGGAACCAGCTGTTTCAAAGGAGAAGACTGTGATCATAGTTTAATCTGATTATTCTGAAAGGTGCGCTTAAAACCTTTGCCAGGTTAGATACAAAACTGGGGAGCAAAATTGCAACCTTGGAGGTTATCTTCTCTCCGAGAGAGAAATCATTTGTAACCAAGCTTCCAGAAGTTACCATTTACCTTAGTCAACACTCTAATCAGTAATGAATAGTAAGATCAAACACAGGTATAGTCCCCACGAAAATGAAATAATCTTTGGGTGGGTCTGTTAGATAAGACTCCATAATGACTTGGAAATGACATGCCATCAGCTGTTTGTCTTTTTTTTTTTCTTTTTTTAATTTTCAGATTCATATATGGGTACAAACGATTAGGTTTCCTTGTTTGCGTTTGTTAGGTAAAGTCCAAGTTGTAGTTGAGCCCTTCACGCAGGAGGTGTGCCGTATACCCCTACCTTGTACCAAGCCCCCCTCCTCCCTTAGCTCCAGCCCTTTGTCTTATTGCCAATCTGAGGACAATTTTTTTTTTTTTTGAGACAGAGCCTCAAGCTGTCACCCTGGATAGAGTGCTGTGGCATCACAGCTCACAGCAACCTCCAATTCCTGGGCTCAAGCGAGTCTCTTGCCTCCGCCTCCCAAGTAGCTGGGACTACAGGCG
>CAUYRH010181886.1:0-13744 GCA_963574655.1 Perodicticus potto | reverse complement strand
CTGTGAGTTTTAGATTGCTGTGAGCTGTGATGCCACTGCAATCTTCCAAGGGCAACAAATTTAGACTCTTTCTAAAAAAAAAAAAAAAAAAAAAAAAAAAGACACCCAAAACTTTTGTATTGATCAAATATAAAAACAATAATCTTTTGGATACATTGGGTTAAATAAACTATTACAATAAATTTCCCATTTCTTTTTCTTTTATGTGGTTACTAGAAAAATTTT
The DNA here is from genome assembly GCA_963574655.1 of Perodicticus potto. Lineage (NCBI taxonomy): Eukaryota > Metazoa > Chordata > Mammalia > Primates > Lorisidae > Perodicticus > Perodicticus potto. The sequence goes on along the minus strand of CAUYRH010181886.1, from coordinate 13,519 downwards.
TTTTTTTTTTAAGACAGAGTCTCACTTTATTGCCCTCAGTAGAGAGCTGTGGCATCACAGCTCACAGCAACCTCCAACTCCTGGGATCAAGTGATTCTCTTGCCTCAGCCTCCTGAATAGCTGGGACTATAGGTGCCCACCACAACGCCCTGCTTTTTTTTGTTGCAGTTTGGCCGGGGCCAGGTTCACACCTATCACCCTTGGTATATGGGGCATGTGCCCTACCCACTGAGCCACAGGTGCCACCGGATACTAGAAAATTTTAAATGTCACATGTGGCTTATTGTATTTCTTTTGGACATTACTACCTTAAGAGAAGTGCATCCATCTTCACAGCTCAGGCTGCCTCCTCTGAAGACCACAAGCCATGAAGTTACAGATTTTCAAACTTTAAAATAACTATCAGAGCTGCAGGCAGTGGCTCAAGTGTAATCCTAGCACTTGGGAGGCCTAGGCGAGTGGACTGCCTGAGCTCACAGTTTGGAGACCAGCCTGAGCCAGAGCGAAACCCGGTCTCCAAAAAATAGCCAAGCGTTGTGGTGGGCACCTGTAGTCCCAGCTACTTGGGAAGCTTAGGCAAGAGAATCGCTTAAGCCCAGAAATTTGAGGTTGCTGTGAGCTATGACACCATGGCACTCTATGAAGGGTGACAAACTAAGACTCTGTCTCAAAGGTAATAAATAAATAAATAAATAAAATAACTATCATTATGTTGTTTCCATTTGTGAACAACATACCGGTGTACAGAGGGTGCCAAAAGAATGTACACGCATTTTAGGAAAGGAAAAAACTGTATTAACATTGCAATACTCAAGTCACGTTTGGCTTCAATTACAAGAGATACAATATACAAGACAACATATGTTATTGGCATACATACAGTATTACGATTTTCATATAGTTGTTCCCTTTCTTAAAATATGTATACATGTTTTTGGCACCTTCTGTATTCACTGTGTGTATATACCCGTGTGTACATATTTCACAAATGGATGTAAGCTTATATTCAAGGTTAAACACAAATGTCCTCCAGGCAGGGCCTACTCAGCGAGCAGGAGCTACGGTCTGTTCCTGCAACCAGGATCTGATCGCATCTCCTGTCACTCACCGCCCCAGCTGTGGGGTTTGGAGCTCTACCCAATCAGGAACGCTGCTTTGAGAACTGTCCAATCAGATGCGCGGCCCAGAAAGGAGGCGGCTTCCGGGCTCCGACTCTGCCCTTTGTCTGCTGCGGTGCTGGCTCCGCCGCTCCTTCTCGGGCTGGGCCCCCAGTCTCTGCTGCGCTCCTTCTCCGCTGGGCGCCCCTCTCTCCGCCGCTCCTTCTCCGCTGGGCGCCCCTCTCTCCGCCGCTCCTTCTCGGGCTGGGCCCCCAGTCTCTGCTGCGCTCCTTCTCCGCTGGGCCCTCGGTCTCTTCTGCGCTCCTTCTCCGCTGGGCCCCCCTCTCTCCGCCGCTCCTTCTCCGGGAGGGCCCCCCTCTCTCCGCCGCTCCTTCTCCGGCTGGGCCCCCAGTCTCTGCTGCGCTCCTTGTCCGCTGGGCCCCTCTCCGTCCGCCGCTCCTTCTCCGGGAGGGCCCGAGGGGTCTCTGCTGCAGCCTCTGTCGCCCTGTGACCTACAGGTACTAGGAGATGCGCGGGGGGGACACCGGGACACCCGGAAGCTGGGAAATGGGGGCTTGGGAGGCCGAGTGTCCCCAAAGAAGGGAGGGGGCTGGCTGAAGTCGGCTGACAGCGCCTTTGGCTGGACACGGGCCTCCCCGCCGGCTCCGGAATCTGCAGACTGAAGTTTGCCAGCGCCACCCCGTAGCCCCGAGCCACAGCCTGGGGCCGGCAGGCGGTTGGGACCCTGGGTGTTGGATTCAGCCTGGGCCTGGAGCCCTCTCTGTGCAGCTCTGAGTCTCTAGCCCTGAGCTTCCCCCAGATCGTGCGGGTACAACAAAAGGGTCTTGAGGAGGATCCCGACTTGCTGTGCAGGTTTCTGTCTGGGCTCTGTGGGGTTCCGAGTACTTTATTTCTGCTGTTGAAAATTAAGTTGACACTCCATTAAAACTTAAACAGTATTTGATCAAGCAGCGATTTGATGAATAGTGAAGCCTCCAGCCATGGTTTGTGGTTTGGGATGCACGGGGGAGTTAGGGTTTGAAGCCAAGGTGCATGAGGAATCAAACTAAATTCAGTTATGTGGTCGCTTGGTTTGAGTATTCAGGTGTCTGTGTTCTGGAATGTAATGGGCTTTATCAGCATTTTGTGGTTGGTTAAGCCTAAGTTTTGTTTTCGTCCAAGTTGTAATTTATGAGAAATGTATTTGAGTTAGAATTAGGTTCCTTAGGTAGAAACCCAGGGCACTGTGGCCACTTCATTTTGCTTGCCCCCTATTTAATTATTCTGACACTTCCCGGGGGAGTGGTTTTCCCTGAATTTTCCAAATATATGAAAAACAGAGTCTCAAATCCAAGACCCAGATGCAACATTCCCAGCCATTTGGAAATCCTGAATTTTGAGTTCCCCACATTCCCAAATGCCTACTGCTACTCTCCAACTAATAACATTATCATTTCTTCGCCCTTAATTTTTCAAGCAGAGTATCTTAATTGTTGACTTTTACTCCCCACAGAGCTGTGATGGTCTCTTTTTAAGATACCTGTTTTTGTTTTTTCTGAGATAGAGTCTCATTTTGTCACCCTGGGTAGAGTGCTGTGGCCTTATATCTCATAGCAACCTAAACTCTTGGTGCTCAAGCGATTCCCTTCCCTCAGCCTCCCTGTAGTCAGCTGGGACTACAGAGGCCTGCCACAACTCCCAGCTATTTTTAGAGACTTGGTCTCAGGATGGTTTTGAATTTAAACTCAGCTCAGGCAGTCCACCCGCCTTGGCGTCCCAGAGTGCTAGGATGTTTTATCTTCTATATGATTTTTCCATTCATTATAGAAAGTGTAACCTGAAGTCTCCTACTGTTTCTGTGTTGCAATATTTTACTTGTTACACTTCTGTTTGTATTTGTGTTATATATTTGGGAGCCCTGGTACTCTATGTGTATGTTAGAGATTTCTGATAAAAAAAAAAAAAAAAACTTTACTCCATCCTATAATATCAATATTTGCCTTTGTGGCAATATTTTCACTTAGAATGTATTTTTACTAGAGTGCTATGGCATCATAGCTCATAGCAACCTCCAACTCTTGGGTTCAAGCGATCTTCTTGCATCATTTTTTCTATTTTTAGTAGAGATGGGGTCTATCATTTGCTCAGGCTGTTCTCGAACTCATGAGCTCAAGCAATCCACCCATCTCGGCCTCCCAGAGTGCTAGGATTACAGGCGTGAGCCACCTTGGCTGGCCACTATTAACATTTTGTTAAATTGTTTTCTTTGTTTCTTGTACCTTAGTGCCTTTATTTTTATTTTGTTTGATTTTGTAGTGACATGCTTTGATTCCTTTATTTTCTTTTGCTTACATTCTATAAGTATTTTCTTTTTTTTTTTTTTTTTGCAGTTTTTGGCCGGGGCTGGGTTTGAACCTGCCACCTCCAGCATATGGGGCCAGCACCCTACTCCTTTGAGCCACAGGCACCGCCCTATAGGTATTTTCTGTGTGATCACCTTGAGAGATGGAAATTACATAAAACAGGCTGGGCCTCCATAGCTCAGTGGTTAGGGTGCCAGCCACATGCACCAGGGCGGGTTTGAACATAAAACATCTCAAAATCATATCCCAGTATATTGTAATCTCACAACAATTTCACTTCCACTGAATATGAAAACTACCTTTTTACATTCCCCCCCCTTTATCATTATCAAAAATTTTAACTTTTTATATTGCATATCTATTATCAGAGATTTTCACATATTTTTAAAAATTCTATAGAATTTTAAGGGTTTTATATGTCATCCTTATGATGGTACAGAATTCAATGTCTATGTATATATTAACAGGAAGCTTTATATTTTTATAAAAAAAATGTTCAGTATCATTTCATTTTTCAACATCATGGACTTCCTTTAGCATTTTATGTCGGCTGGGTTTTTTTGTTTGTTTTTGAGAAAGAGTCTCACTTTGTTGCCCTTGGTAGAGTGCCGTAGCATCCTAGCTCACAGCAACCTCAAACTCTTGGGCTCAAGCAATCCTCTTGCCTCAGCCTCCTGGGTAGCCCACCACAACGTCCACCTATTTTTAGAGACAGGGTCTCACTCTGGCTCAGGCTTGTCTCAAACCTATGAGCTCAAAGCAATCTACCCACCTTGTCCTCCCAGAATGCTAGAATTACAGGTGTTAGCCACCGTGCCCAGCCTTCGGACTGTTTTGTTTTGTTTTGTTTTTGAGACAAAGCCTCAAGCTGTCACCCTAGAGAGAGTGCCATGGCATCACAGCTCACAGCAACCTCCAATTCCTGGGTTCAAGCGAGTCTCCTGCCTCTGCCTCCCAAGTAGCTGGGACTATAGGCACCTGCCACAACGCCCGGCCATTTTTTCTCTTTTTAGGTTGCAGCCACCATTGTTGTTTGGCAGGCCTGGGCTGGATTCGAACCCACCAGCTCAGGTATATGTGGCTGGCGCCTTAGCCCGTTGAGCCACAGGCGCCGAGCCTGGGCAGTTTTTTTAAAATTCTCATCAGATATATTTTCTTTCAACCCTTGTGTTGCTTTTCTGTTGTTCTGTGTTTCCTTTGTTGTGAAGAAACTTTAGGTTTATGTCGTCCTGTTTGGACAGTTTATGGGTTTTGTTACATGTTATTTTTGTGGTGTGATATCTAAGACCACTGCGGACAAGAGATCATTTTTTGTTTTCTTCTAGATAGTTTAGGGTCTGACAATTGTTATTAATCCATTTTGAGTAAATTTTGTGTAAGTGTCCGCTTACATTTTTTTCTACATGGATAACCACTTTTTAGCATCATTTTTTGAATAAACTACTTATTGTTTAGTGAATCTTGGTACTTCTCCAAAGATTAGTTGATGGAGGCCGGGCGAGATGGCTGACACCTATAATCTTAGCACTGTGGGAGGCCAAGGAAGGTGGATTGCCTGAGCTCAGGAGTTTGAGATCAGCCTGAGCAAGAATAAGACCCTGTCTTTACTACAAAAAGAGAAAGTTGCCAGGTGTTGTGGCAAGTACCTGTTGTCCTAGGTACTGGGAGGCTGAGCCAGAGGATCACTTGAGCTGTTAAGTTTGAGATTGCAATGAGCTGTGATGATGCCACAGCACTCTACCCCAGGGTGACAGAGTGAGACTGTCTCAAAAAAAAAAAAAAAAAAAAAAGATTAGTTGACCACATACATATGGGTTTATTTCTACTTGCACTTTTTTTGAGAGAGAATCTCACTGTATCGCCCTCGGTAGAGATCCCTGGCATCACACCTCAAACTCTTGGGCTTAAGCGATTCTCTTGTCTTGGCCTCCCATGCAGCTGGGACTACAGGCCCCCACCACAACGCCCAGCTATTTTTTTGGTTACAGTTGTCGTTGTTGTTTAGCTGGCCCAGGCTGGGTTTGAACCTGCCAGCCTAGGTATGTGTGGCCAACGCCCTACCTACTGAGCAATGGGCACTGCCCCTCTTTTCTTTTCTTTTTTTTTGAGACAGAGTCTCACTATGTCACTCTTGGTAGAGTGCTGTGGTGTCACAGCTCACAGCAACCTCCAACTCCTGGGCTTAGGCGAGTCTCTTGCCTCAGCCTCCCGAGTAGCTGGGATTACAGGCGCCTGCCACAACGCCCGGCTATTTTTTTGTTGCAGTTTAGCTGGGGCTAGGTTTGAACCCACCACCCTCAGTATATGGGGCTGGCGCCCTACTCACTGAGCCACAGGCACCGCCCAGTATCATACTCCTGATTGCACAGCTCTTTAATAGCTTCCTCAAAAAACAGCGTGTCCATAAATTTCTTGTGCAATTTAAAAATAGTTGTAACTTTGTTAAGTGTATGTGATAGAATTCATAGAAATGATTAGAAAGGTTGATGTATGTAGTTTTTTTGGTCTTTATAAATTTTATTGTTAGAAATTTAATTTAAAAATTACTTATTTTTCAGAATCACTATTGACCCATGGCTTCACTAGAAGAGAAATTAAATTGTGTTCTTTGGTTGGTTGAACTAAAGTCTACCGCTGCTGTCCAAAGAAGGTTTAGAACCCATTATAAGAAAGAAGCACCACACAGGAATTCCATATCCAAGTGGATGAAAAAATTTAAAGAAACAGGTTCTGTCAGTGACAAGCCACGGTCTGGTAGGCCCCGTGTTAGTGAAGAAACGGTAGCATCCGTAGAAGAAACCTTTGAGGCAAGTCCAACAAAATCATTAAGACGGGCATCACTAGAGCTGAGGCTTCCAAAGTCCACTGTGCATAAGATTCTGCGGACGAGACTTCACATGAAAGCATACAAAATTCAAGCGCATCAAATGTTAGAAGAGGATTATGCACGACTAGCTTTCTGTCACAAGTTCAATGAAAAACTTAGCCACGATGATGCATTTTTGAGTAATTTGATGTTCTCTGATGAAGCAGCATTCCACATTAGTGGCAAGGTCAACAAGAATAACTGCCATATTTGGGGAACTGAAAATCCACACAAGTCTGTTGAACATGAAAGAGATTCTCCCAAAGTTAATGTGCAGTGTGCTTCGGAAAACATTGAGTCATAGAGCCATTCCTTTCTGAAGGGTGTGTTGTTTATGGTGATAGCTATTTAGAAATGCTGCAAAGTTACTCTATTCCTCAGCTTGAACTATTAGGACCAATAGAGAATAGTGTTTCAACGAGATGGTGCTCCTTGTCCCTTTGCTTTGCATGGTAGTTTCTACATGGGAAATTCCCTAACAGATGGATTGGAACAGGTGGACCACTCTCTTGGCCTCCATGTTCACCATATTTGACTCCAGCTGGATTTCTTTTTATGGGGACATGGAAAACTAATGTTTATTCACCCAAACCTCAATCTTTAGAAGACTTGTAAGAGGCTGGGTACAGTGGCTCACGCCTGTAATCTTAGCATTCTGGGAGGGTGAGGTGGGTGGCTCGCCTGAGTTCTGGAGTTCAAGACCAGCCTGAGTAACACCAAGACCCCCATCCCTACTAAAAATAGAATAAAGGAAGGCAAGAGACTCTCGAGCCCAAGAGTTTGAGGTTGCTGTGCTCTGTGACTCCATAGCACTCTACCAGCATGACAAAGTGACTGTCTCAAAAAAACAAATAAAAATCTATATATTTTATATCAATAACTTCTTTTTCCTACCCAGAACTAAGATTAGAAATTTAATTTGTAGGCGGCACCTGTGGCTCAGTGGATAGGGTGCTGGCCCCATATACCAAGGGTGGTGGGTTCTAACACAGGCCCTGCCAAATTGCAACAAAAAATAGCCAAATGTTGTGGAGGTTGCCTGTAGTCCCAGCTACTCTGGAGGCTGAGGAAAGGGAATTGCCTAAGCCCAGGAGGTTGCTGTGAGCTGTGATGCCATGGCCCTCAACCAAGGGTGATAAAGTGAGACTCTGTCTCTTAAAAAAAAAAAAATTTAATTTGTATATACATAATTTCCACATGTGTAAAATAGTCTGACGTACTACTTTATATCTAAAATTGTTAAATAAAAGTCTACAGGGGGCGGTACCTGTGGCTCAAAGGAGTAGGGCGCTGGCCCCATATGCCAGAGGTGGCAGGTTCAAACCCAGGCCCCGGCCAAACTCCCCTCCGCCCCCCCAAAAGAAAGGCTATAGAGAGAGCTTAAAACATTGTCTAGTGTATAGTGAACTTTAGACTGTCACATTATATTTTAATAATTATCATTTTAAGGTCAGCCACAGTGGCTCAGGCATGTAATCCTAGCACTCTGGGAGGCCAAGGCTAGTGAATTGCCTGAGCTCAGGACTTCAAGACCAGCCTGAACCAGAGCAGGACCACATCTCTAAAAATAGCTGGGTGTTGTGGCAGGTGCCGGTCATCCCAGCTACTAGCAAGGCTGAGCCAAGAGGCACTTGAGCCCAATAGTCTGAGGTTGCTGTGAGCTATAATGCCACAGCACTCTAGTCCAAAAAAAAAAGACTTGCAAGCTACGATAACTGGTGTGATTGCTGGTATTACTGAAAATCAGTTTGAAAATATTTTCAGAGAACTACAGAATCATGACCCTTTGTATTAGTAATGGTGGACATGTTGAAAATTAACAAGAACAATAAAAAATGTTTCTTTCCAATCTTTACAAATCCTTTCCATCATATACTTATAACTATTTTAAATTTCACACAAACAACACCCTTCAGCTTAGTTCCTAAGATTTTGTTGACTTAGGGCCATTGTGGTAACACAGAAATTTTAGATTTTTTTTTCCCTGTGGAAAATCTCATTAAAATTTCAATAGAAATTGCATTGGACTTGTAGTTTGCTTTGTGTGTTATGAACATTTTACCAATATTAATTTTTTCAATCCATAAGTAATGATAGGCCTGGGCTATAATGGAAAAATGCCAGTTAACTCCTGACAAGTTCCTGGGCTGTAAGCCCTCAACAAAATGGAGTAAGTCTGGTTCACTCTCAAGATAGATGGGAAAGTACTTATAACTTCTTGCTTGACTAACTCCCTGGGAAATGAACCGACTGTCCCTGGATTGACCTTTAAACAATACCAGGTGGAAAGAATACTGAGACAAAGATGTATAAATACTGACACAAAGATGTATAGGGGAAAATATTAAAACGCAAATGTATGACAGATGGCTAACTAACCACAAAATTCTGCTTCTGTACAATGCTTACTTGCTACCCCACCCAAATGCACCTGGACAGCCTGCGTGCCAACCAGGATGCAGACCAACCCTTAAAAACCCAGCCCCTTAAGCCTCGGGGCGCTCTCTGAAATTCCATGTTGGGACACTGAGGCAGTTGCTGGCAGGCACTTTAATAAGTACTATGACTCCCCACCCTGCCTTCCAGCGTGGTAGGATTACAGACATGAGCCATCATGCCCAACCTAATACACCTTATCTTAGATTTTATGTAAAGAAAATTAAAAATAAACAATGACATTGTGCTTTTACATCTATAAATTTGGCTTATTTGGCAGTGTGGTCTGTGTGGAACTCCTGGGCACAACAGTAAGGGGTATCCTTTTTTTTTTTTCTTTTTTGCAGTTTTTGGCCAGGGCCGGGTTTGAACCCACCACCTCCAGTATATGGGACCGGTGTCCTACTTCTTTGAGCCACAGGTGCCGCCCGTATCTTTTGTTTTTTCAATTACTTTTATCAATATTATAAATTTTACTAAACATCTTTCACCTCCTTTGTCAAGTTGAATCATAACTGTTGCATACTTTCTGATGCTATTGTTAATGAGACTGATTATTGTTTACGTGTAAAAATACAAATTATTTTTGCATGTTGATTTTCTGATGTGGAGCCTTTTATCAGTTCATTTTGTCTGTAGTCTTTGGAGTTTTTTTAATATAGAATATCATCTCATGTGCAGGTAGAGAGAATTTTACTTCTCCATTTCTATTTGAATATCTTTTTTCTTTGCTGATTGCTCTGGCTCAATCTTCCAGTACTATGCTGAATAAAAGTGGTGAGATTGGGCTTCCTTGTCTTTTTTTCGATAAAAGAAAAACTTTTTTTTTTTTTTTGAGACAGATTGTCACTTTGTCACCCTGGGTAGAGCTATCACTCCACAGCAACCTCAAACTCTTGGGCTTAAGTGATTCTCTTGCCTCAGCCTGCCAAGTAGCTGGGAGTATAGGCGCCTGCCATAACACCAGGCTATTTTTTAGAGACGGGAGTGGGGGGAGGGTCTCGCTCTTCCTCAGGCTGGTCTCAAACACATGAGCACAGGCAATCCACCCGTCTTGGCCTTCCAGAGTGCTAGCCACCCTGCCCAGCCTTATTCTTTAATTCAGGAAAAAAAGGGGTAGATTTTTCACTCTCCTACTCTCAGTCAAGGAAGAACTGATATCCATCAATCTTTAATAGCATTCACTAGTGAGAAATGTTTATATTTTTTCAGTTTGGTAAAGTCACAATGTCATTGTTTACTTTTCATTTTCTTTACATAAAATTTAAGATCAGGTGTATTAGGCTGGGCACGGTGGCTCATGCCTGTAATCCTACTACTCTGGAAGGCAAGAGTGGGGAGTCATAGCAAACCCATCTGTCCCAAGTATACACAGGGGAACTCAAAGCTCAGCAGCCCATCTGCCTGCCTGGCCCAGACTACTCTGCATCCCCATCTTTAGTAAACAGTGAGCCCCTCCCTCTGCAGTGCAGACAGAAGCAGAAGGGGTTGCTTCCTGAAGAATGTTGTGCTAATTTGGGAAGTAAGCCCCCTACTGCATCTCCCCAAAAGCCTGGAGAAAGCTCCTTGCCCACAGGATGGACCAGCACTGGAGCCAGAGACCTGTTAATTCTGCCTGTTCTGTCACTCCTGCTGAATACCACCATGTCTGGCTGCCTCCACCACATCCCGTTTCCAGGTTCTCCTGTCCCTGATCTTCCAACCTGTCCGTGGACAACCACATCTCCCTTCCTGTTAACCTACAGTAGACATGACTGGTGACGTGTTTTGTAAGTAAACCCCAGTGAGAAATTGAAACACACACAACTCTGACCCACTCCACCTTCCCCCCATTCTTGCTCATTTCCTGGCCTCCACTTTTATGAGCAGATCCTGTTGAGTGTGTTTGCTACAGATTTTCTAATTTCCTGTAACTTTTTATATAGTGAGAGAAAAAAAAAATAATAAAAAATATGAGAATAACCTGGAGGTAAGCAAGTTCAATTCCCTTTTGAGGGCAGTATGGATGCAGACTGCCAGGATGAGTTTCCACTGGGCTCCTCTGAACTTTAAGGGCTCCATGGGACTGGGGAGGGACCTGTGTAAAGGCTGAAGCAACTCATCCTTAGATGCTAATACGGAGATTTCTGATTAACCCCTGCTGTGAATGCTTCAGATTTTTACTTTATCAACTATTCTTTATGTAAGAGCACATATTAACATAAATACTGCCCTTCGGTCAAAACCCTGATGTTATCACACAAACTACAGGCATTGGCGTTTTTTGTCTTCTGGAAGATGAGTGAACTTTAATTGTCCTGCATGTTAACATGTATACCCTTTTCCTGGAGTATATAAGCTATATTAGGAGTGTAACAGCATGAAGATCCACAGGTCTTCTTGCTACACTTGACACTACCTATAAATAAATAAATTCCCAATAAATCATCCTTTACTGACAGGTGGATTTGCCTGCTTCTGTCTTTGGTTGCCTGATATCTTCTGCATTTGGGAATCACTTTGCATGTGTGAACATTTTACACACCAATTGGCCAACTAGCCAGCACAAGCCCAGTAGCCAAAGAAAGAGCAAAGTGAAGAAAGTATTGGAGAGGAAAATCTGTGTGCCTCATCTATTTGGGGTGGTCTTGCCCATTTGTTAGGTGCTTGTGGGTCAGTGAGTGAGTACAGGGATGCCCCTAAAATGACTGAGGGCCTAGGGAACATGTCAGTAGAAAAGTGTGTTACCCACTAGCGTAAGGAAAGTCACCATGTGGCATCAACAGTAGACTGGCCATTACTAGGGGCTTTGCAAGTGACCAAGAAGCAAAGTTATTTGAGGTGAGGGCACAAAAACTAAATAAAGAATTATAATTAGAAAAGAATATAAAAAACCTCCACATGGAAAATGCCAAGAAGGCTATGTTAACCAGTTTGATTAAAATATTTCAGATTGTATATGAAACCAGCACATTGTACCCCACGATTGCATTAATGTACACAGCTATGATTTAATTAAAAAAAAAAAAAAAAAGAATCACTGGTGCTACCATCAGGCCTGAGAATATGTAGCTGTGACCAACTGGAATAAAAAGATTTTCAATCTTCCTAAAAAAAAAAAAAAAAAAAAACCTCCACATGTATATCAGCAATTAGTTTTGCAGGTAAGTGTGAAACTAAAGAGATGCAGTTGAAAAATATATTCTGTTGGGCCAGGCATGGTGGCTCACACCTGTAATCCTAGCACTCTGGAAGGCTGAGATGGGTGAAATGCCTGAGCTCAGCGTGAGAACAGCCTGAGCAAGAGTGAGATCTAGTGGGTGTTGTGGCAGGTGCCTGTGGTCCCAGCTACTCGGGAGGCTGAGGCAAGAGGATCACTTGAGCCCAAGAGTGTGAGGTTGCTGTGAACTAGGACACCAAGGCACTCTACTCAGGATGACGAAGCGTGAGACACCGTCTCCAAAAAACAAAAACACACAAAAAGCAGTAGCTCACACCTGTAATCTCAACACTCTGGGAGGCTGAGGAGGGTGGATTGTTTGAGCTCAGAGGTTTAAGACCAGCCTGAGGCACAGTGAGACCCCATCTCTAAAAATATCTGGATGTTGTGGCGGGCACCTGTAGTCCCAGCTACTTGGGAGGCTGAGGCAAGAGGATCACTTGAGCCCAAGAGTTTGAGGTTACTGTGATCTATGACACCACGGCACTCTGCTAAGCTATGACACCACAGCACTAAGACTGTCTAAAAACAAAAAAAGTATACACACACACTCACACACATCCTCTTATACAGCTTATGCTTGTAGGGCATCAGCTGCCCCACTGTAAAGTGAGAGCATGTGATAGCTCACCTATGTCCAATTTGAAAGATAATGAAATCATAGTATTACTTACTTTAAATAGGCAGAAAGTAAAAAAAAAAAAAGACAGGATTCTGCAGTTGGAGAAATGAGATTTGTGAGAAATAAATGTGATATACAGTACAGAACCTAAGTTTGCCTTGGGAATTTGTAAGATCTAGTTTGTTTGTAAATCAGTGAGTTTTCTGAAATTATGTGCTGATCCACTCTTTTCATTTCCTTCTGAAGGTAACAGGTAGGACAGACACACATACACGGATTTTTCTTTATAGTTCTCTTGCATGAAGTTTAATTTTAGCTTGATATGTTGTATATTGCACTCAGTGTAAATCAAAACACAGTAATCTTTATGTGTTCACTTGGCCCAGATAAGAGCAATGTGCAAAGGAAAATATTGGGGATAATTTTATAAATATTTAGGATATAAAGGTATTAATTTAAATTATATTCCCAAATGTCTTTATTATAAGCATCACAATATTTCCATAGTAATAAAAAAGCGAAAATGATACAAAATTGCAACTATGAAAACAATATTCACCGAATTATTACAACTTTAGGGCTTCAGGAAGAAGAGATTACTAGAGAAGTCATTCTACTGTGTTATGCCATAATACATTACTTTCATCTGTTAACTACACTCTTGGACAAGGTAAGATACTTTGACATTGGTGGCAATATTTCATTCATTGTACATAAGGGTTGAAACATTAAAAAACATTCAGTTTTATTAATCCAAACAAAATAATTAACCAATAGGTCTTAAAATCCACTATATGCTCTCTAGCTACAAGCAGCCAAGAAGTTTTGTGGGTTTTTTTGATCTAATACAGTCATCTTAAAATTATGCTCACTTTAAAGAGTAAGGCTAATTATTTAGTGCACATTGATTTGAATTACATATACAACCTGTCCAAC
>CAUYRH010181885.1:0-36133 GCA_963574655.1 Perodicticus potto | reverse complement strand
GGGTCCAGTTTCATTTTTCTGCAGGTTGCCAGCCAATTCATTCAGCACCATTTGTTAAATAGGGAATCTTTTCCCCAGTGAATGTTTTCAATAGGTTTGTCAAAGATCAGATGACTATAAGTGGTTGGGTTCATTTCTTGGTTTTCTATTCTTTTCCATACATCTACCTTTCTATTTTTGTGCCAGTCCCAGACTGTTTTGATCACTTTATATTTATAGCATAGTGTGGCAACATGATACCTCCTGATCTGTTTTTATTTCTGAGTAGTGTATTTGCTACTCAAGGTTTTTTTCTGATTGCATATAAAATGAAGCACTATTTTCTCAAGCTCTTTAAAGTATGATGATGATGATGCTTTAATAGGGATTGCATTAAATCTGTAGATTGCTTTGGGTAGAATAGATTTTTTTTTTTTTTGAGACAGAATCTCAAGCTGTAACCCTGGATAGAGTGCTGTGGCATCACAGCTCATAACAACCTCCAATTCCTGGACTCAAGCGAGTCTCCTGCCTCAGCCTCCCAAGTAGCTGGGACTACAGGCGCCCCCCACAACGCCCAGCCATTTTTTGGTTGCAGCCGTCATTGTTGTTTGGTGGGCCCAGGCTGGATTTGAACCCGCCAGCTCAGGTGTACGTGGCTGGTGCCTTAGCCCGTTGAGCCACAGGCGCCAAGCCTAGAATAGATATTTTAACAATGTTTATTCTTCCCAACTATGAGCATGGTATGTTTTTCCATTCGTTGACATCTTCAGCTATTCTTTTCTCAGAATTTCATAATTTTCTTTATAGAGATCTTTTACATCTTTTGTTAGATAAATTCCCAGAAATTTCATCTTCTTTGGCACTACTATAAGAAGAATAGAGTCCTTGACTATATTTTCAGCTTGGCTATTGTTGGCATATACAAAAGCTACTAATTTGTAAGTATTGATCTTGTATTGTGAGGTGCTGCTGTTTTCCTTGATCACTTCTAAGAGTTTTGTAATTGAGTCCCTGAGGCTTTCTAGGTATAGGGTCATATCATCCACAAAAAGCTAGAGTTTGATCTCCTCTGACCCCATTTGAATACCCTTGATCCCCTTCTCTTGCCTGATTTTGATGGCTAGAACTTCCATTACTATGTTGAATAGCAGTAGAGACAATGGACGTCTTTGCCTAGTTCCATATCTGAGTGGAAATGTTTTCAATTTTACTCCATTCAGTATGATATTGGCTGTAGGTTTGCTGTATATGGCCTCTAACAGTTTCAGAAATGACCCTTATAAGTCTATTTTCTTGAGTGTTCTGATCATAAAAGGGTGCTGGATATTATCAAAAGCTTTTAATGCATCAATTGAGAGAATCATGTGGTCTTTGTTTTCTATTTTATTTATGTGATGTATTATATTTATGGATCTATATATGTTGAACCAGCCTTGCAACCCTGGGATAAAACTGATTTGATCATGGTGTAGATTTTTTTGATGTGTTGTTGAATTCTGTTTGGTAAGATTTTATTGAATATTTTTGCATTAATATTCATTAATGATATTGTTCTATACTTTTCTTTTTTTGTTGGGTCTTTTCCTGGTTTGGGGATCACGGTGATATTTGCTTCATAGAATGTGTTTGGGAGTATTCCTTCTTTTTCTATGTTTTGGAAAAGGTTACGTAATATATGTACTAGTTCCTCTCTGAAGGTTTGGTAGAATTCTGATGTGAAGCCATCTGGTCCTGGACTTTTCTTTTTTGGGATATTTCGTATTGTTGATGCTATTTCAGTGCTTGATATAGACCTATTCAGCATTTCTAATTCTTTCTTGCTGAGTCTAGGAAGGTGGCGACTTCCAGGTATTGGTTCATTTCCATCAGATTTTCATATTTCTGAGAACAGAGTTTCATTGTAATCATTTCAATAGTAATCATTGATTTTTTTTTTTTTTGGATTTCTGGGGTGTCTGTTGTTATTTCTCCTTTATCATTTCTGATTGATGATGTTAGAAATTTTACTTTTCTGTTTCTGGTTAGATTAGCCAAAGGTTTATCAATTTTATTGATTTTTTTCAAGAAAACAACTTTTTGTTTAGTTGATCTTTTAAATAGTTCTTTGTTTTCAATTTCATTTAATTCTGCCCTAATTTTGGTTATTTCCTTTCTTTTACTGGGATTGCGGTTAGAATGTTCTTTCTTTTCCAGTTGCTTGAGATGTCCCATTAAGTCGTCGACTTCCTTTCTTTTTGTTTTCTCAAGGAAGGCTTCCAATGCTATAAATTTCCCTCTTAGGACTGCCTTTGCAGTACCCCAGGTTTTGATAATTTGTGTCTTCAGTATCCTCTTGTTCCAAAAATTTGGTGATTTCCTTTTTAATCTCATCTTTGACTCAGCTATCATTCAGCATAAGGTTATTTAGTTTCCATGTCTTTGTTTGAATATAAAGATTCCTGTTGTGTTGATTCCATGATGGTCCAAGAAGATACAAGGAATAATTTCTATTATTAAAAAAAATTTTTTTGAGACAGAATTTCAAGCTGTCTTCCTGGGTAGAGTGCTGTGGTGTCACAGCTCACAGCAACCTCAAACTCTTGGGCTTAAGCAATTCTCATGCCTTACCCTCCCAGTTGGCTGGGACTACAGGAGCTTGCCACAATGACCAGCTATTTTTTTGGTTGTAGTTGTCATTGTGGCTTGGTAGGACTGGGCTGAGTTTGAACCTGCCA
The DNA here is from genome assembly GCA_963574655.1 of Perodicticus potto. NCBI lineage: Eukaryota > Metazoa > Chordata > Mammalia > Primates > Lorisidae > Perodicticus > Perodicticus potto. The sequence goes on along the minus strand of CAUYRH010181885.1, from coordinate 33,437 downwards.
GCGTCAGTGTATGTGGCTGGCACCCTAGCTGCTGAGCTATAGGCACCAGGCCTCTATTCTTTTAAATTTGTTGAGGTTACACTTGTGTCCTAAGATATGATCAGTTTTGGAGAATGATCCATGGGCTGGTAAGAAGAATGTGTATTCAGTTTTATTAGGATGAAATGTTCTGTAGATGTCTGTTAAGTCAATTTGTTGTAGGGTCAAGTTTAAGTCCAATATTTCTTTCTTTAGTTTTTTTCTTGGAGGATCTATCCAAAATTGCCAAAAGGGTGTTAAAATCTGTCAAATTGTTCATGTCTATTAGGATTTCCTTTATAAATTGCGGAGCATTCTGGTAGGATGCTTAAATGTTAATAATTAAAATCTCTTCATGTTGAGTGTTTCCCTTGACAAATGTGAAGTGACCATCTTTATCTTTCCTTACTTTTGTTGATTTAAAGCCTGTTGTATCTGTGAATAAAATTGCAATCCCTGCTTTTTTCTGATTTCTATCACCTGAATTATAGATGTCCATCCCTTCACCTTGAGTTTATTTTTATCCTTTAAGGTAAGATGAGACTTGTATGCAACAGATATCTGGTCTGAGTTTATGTATCTAGTCAGCCAACCTATGCCTCTTTAGAGGACAATTTAAGCCATTCACATTAATTAGAGAGAATTGATAAGCATGGTAGTGTTTTGGGTATCATGTTTTTCAAATGTCTAGTGTATATTTTTGGTCCTTTCCATACTGTGGAAGTTAGGTTTTGTTCAAAAGTTTCTGGGTGAGTTTATTTTGGCCATGGACCATTGTTCTGATTATTATGGAGGATGGGACTAAGAATATCCTGAATAGCTGGTTTAGTTATGGCAAATTTCTTCAACATGTGTATGTCAGTAAAGTATTTGATTTCTCCATCACAGATGAAGCTCAGTTTAGCTGGATGCAGGATCCTGGGCTGGAAGTTGTTTTGTTTTAGGAGATTGAAGGTCAATGATCATCCTCTTCTGGCCTGGAAGGTTTTGGCTGAGAGAACTGCAGTCATTCTAGTATTTCTCCTTTTGTAGGTAATGCTCATCACTTTGAAGATATTATTCCACTAACCTGATGCTTTCATTGTTGCTGTTAATAAATTTGTTTCTATTCCTTTGTAGGTGATCTGTTTTTCTGCTTTTTAAAGATATTCTCCTTGTCTTTGAGGGTCTGTGCTTTCACCACAATGCTTGTGAATTTATTTTTATTTATTCTGCTTAGTATATAGTACTTCTATTTCTAAAGATTCATTTTTAAAACTCAGTTCTAGAAATTTCTTAGCCATTTTTTTCCCTTCATTATTGCTCCTCTTCCATTGTATATTTTCCTTCTGGTACATCATTAAATGTGTATAACTTTTGCCCATGTCTCTTAATCTCTAATGTGTTCATCTCTTTGTTTTAACTGAGGTTCATCTCTTTATTATAATCGAGATAATTTCTTTAGCTCCACATTTCAGTTCATAATTTTTTTTTCTAGCTGTGACTTACCTGCTGTTTAACCTGTTCATTAAGTTTTGATTTTAGCTATTATATTTTTATTTCTAAAAGTTATTTTGGCCCTTTAAAAGTATATTAGGTCATTTTATATACCTTCTACTTACTGGATCATTTTAAAATTCTTATCTTTTCTTTAGGCACTTTAAAATAGATATTTTAAAATTCTGCTTTTGTGGCAGGGTGTGATGGCTCACGCCTGTAATCCCAGCACTCTGGAAGCCTATGTGGCTGGATTGCTTGAGTTTAGGAGTTTGAGACCAGCCTGAGCAAGAGTGAAACTCCATCTCTACCAAAAAAAAGAAAAAAAAATTCTGCTTTTGAGACTCTTTTAAATCTTTGGATGTGAACTATGTTTTTTTTTTCTGTTGTTTCTCCCTCATACTTGTTTTTTTCTTGGGTGAGTTATGTTTATAGTGCTTTCATATTCTGTTATCCTTAATTTGTGGGAGTTCTATATTAAGGGATATGCTTTTCCATGGAAGATTTTCCTTTGTTTCTACTGGGAGCCAGAGATAATTATTTACCTGGTAACACTTGAACTGCCTTTGAGGACACTAGAATCATGCTGAGATCTCAGGTTTAGCACTTTAATGACAGCCAAAGCTCCATTTCTCAGTAGTAGATCTCATGCTAGCAATGTTAATATTTTCAATTAGGGCAGCACTTTTGTATTTACCTACTGTCCAACATACCAACACTGAATTCAATTTGTTATTATTTATAAATCTCTTTGAGATTTCTCCAATTTGTTGGAGAATCTAGTAATTAATTTTTTTTTCCACTAAATTTCTTTATTTCTCTTATTGTTTGGGACTCACTGAGAGTACAAAGAATTAGGTTACACTGATTGCATTTGTTAGATAAAGTCCCTCTTATAACTGAGTTCCATCCTTCAGGGGTGTGCCATACCACATGACCCCAATCCCCCCTCCTACTCTATCCCTGCTCCCTCATTCCCTTACCCCCACCTTGTATTAGATCATCTACTGCCTTCATATTAGAATTCAGTACATTGGATTCTTGCTTCTACATTCTTGTGATGCTTTACTAAGAAGAATATGTCCACCTCTATCCAGGTTAATACAAAAGATGTAAAGTCTCCATTATTTTTAATGGCCAGCCTGTGCCTCTTCAGTGTTCAAACCATTGACATTTATTGAGAGAATTTGTAAGTGTAGTGGAGTTCTATTCATTTTCTTTTGTGAAAGCCTGTTGTGTAGTTTTATCTTTTGTACCATTGTGGAAGCTATGTTTTGACCTTTAGCTTCTGGGAAATTTACTTGGTGATGGTCCATTGTGATGGTCAGTGCTGAGAATAGGTCTAAGTATTTCCTGTAGAGCTGGTCTTGTTGTGGTGAATTTTCTTAGTGCTTGTATATCTGCAAATGATTTTATTTCTCCATCAGTTTTGAAGCATAGTTTAGTAGGATACAGAATTCTAGGCTGGAAATTGTTTTGTTTAAGAATGTTGAAGATAGCTGACCATGCTCTTCTGGCTTGGAAAGTTTCAGTTGAAAAGTCTGCTGTTGGAAGTGCATATAGCTCAGTGGATAGGGCTCCTGACACATACACTGAGGCTGGCAGGTTCAAACCCAGCCCAGGCCAGCTAAAATCAACAATGACAACTGCAACAACAACAACAAAATAGCCAGGCATTGTGGCAGGTGCCTGTAGTCCCAACTACTTGGGAGGCTGAGGCAAGAGAATCACTTAAGCTCAAGAGGATGACATAGTGAGATTCCATCTTAAAAAAAAAAAAGTCTTCTATCATTCTTGTAATGGCTGTGCCTCTGTAGGTCAGTTGGTGCTTGTTCCTGGTTGCTTACAGACATTTTTCTTTAATCTAGACCTTTGGACAGTTTCATTACAATGTGTCTTGGAGAAGCTCTGTTTGAGTTGAGATGACCTGAGATTTCACATCCATCTGTCTTTGCTGGGAGCCAGAGAACATTATTGACCTGGAAACACTTTAACCTCCTTTGAGGGCACTAGAATAATGCTCAGATTTCAGGTTCAGCACTTTAATGACAGTCAAATCTCAGTTTCTCAGTAGCATATCTGATGTTAGCAATGCTAATATTTTTAATCAGGGCAGCACTTTTATATTTACTTGTTGCCCAAGTTCCCACCACTGTGTTCAATTTGTTGTTATTATTTTTAAATCTCTTTGAGATTTCTCCAGTTTTTTTAGAGAGTCCAGTATTTATTTATTTATTTTTTGTTTATTACTATTTATACAGAATCTTGTTGTATTTAGAATGAAAGCCTTCAGAGTATCTATTTTGATGTATTTTCAGAAGTGGAAGTCTGAAACTCCTTATATATCCCTTGTGTATTGCAGTTTATAATGCACTTTCACATACAATATCTATTTTGATCCTCATAATTCTTAAAATAAAAATACTCAATTTCACTCTTTCTAAAGCTGTGTGATAAAAAACTCTGGCTGTAAAAACAGTTCTTTCATGCTCAAAATTATTTTAGCAAAATATTCAAAAGGAATTATGCATGCTCACCTAAGATGGGGATTTTATGGAACATAGTTAAAAATGACTTTAATCTGTATGAATCATTTTGTTCTCATATGGGAATATCAAAAGAGGTGAAACAGTCAAATGAGTTAGAGGTGATAGTAGTGTAAAAATGTGATTGCCAAGGGTTATATTTTACTTGACTGGAAATGAGACAAACATGTGTTTTAAGAAGTTAGGGAGAATGGCAGAGTTTATCTTCCATTGTGCTTTTAACTTCTAATCACTAAAGGTAAAGGAAGGAAACAATAGTTGCCCTTAGCCAACAGGGTCTTGAGTAAGACTGGAAGACATGGGGCCTGGATTTACCACTCACAGAGGGAGTTGGAATGAAGGGTTATTAGGTCTGAGAGAGACAGTTGAAATTTACTAAAAGTACCTGTAGAGAAAAACTGTATGCTTTTGAAGTTTTAAAAGTCATTTTCCTTTTTGATTTTCTTAATAGTGTCCTTTGATGAATAAATTAAAAAAATTTTAATGAGGCACAATTTAACAATTTTTTTCTTTTATATTTTATTTGGAGTTTTGTCCAAGGTCATGAAGATTTTATAATATATTTTCTTTTTTATACTTTAAATTTTTACATTTAGAACTGTAATCCATATCTAATTTTTATATATGGTGTGGCCTAACTTTTAAGGGTTGGGGTTCATTTTCCACTATATATTCAATTGTTCTGGTATCATTTGTAGAAAAAATTTTCTTACCCTGTTGAATTACCTTGTCACTTTTGTCATAAATCAATTGACCATACACATATACCTATTTCTGGACCTTTAATTCTTTTCCATTGATCTATTTGTCAATAGTCACAGAACTGTAAATACCTGTGCATTTTATTGTATAAAAATTATATGTCAATAAAAATGATATAATGGTAAAAAACTTACTCTATATTCTGAGTACGGATTTCCAAAGATAGTAATTAGTGAATTAGAAAATATATTCAATCACATTATTCCATTTTAATTTAAAATCCTCCTCCCCATCCATCTGTTCAATAGGCACCATGGTGAGCTCTCCATGGTCCCCATTCCTGAGAAGCTCATAGTTGAGTAAGTGGAGACAAACACAAAAATGACAATGACAACCCAATGTGGTGATGGTGGTAAGATAGGTAAACGTAGGGCACTATGGGAACTAGACTCCCTCATCCATCCAACCCCACCTACAGTGCTCAGGTCAGAAAAGATTTGTCAAAGAGTTTGTGAACTGGTGAGTGTTCAAAGTAGGCGGGACTGGCCTGGCATATATGAAGTACCTGCCTGTGGTCAGAGTGATGCCATGGAGGGGCCAGGAGAGGGAAGTTGGGAAATTCAGGGCTCTGTGACCAGTGATTTTTAAATATTTCAAATAGGAGGGTACACATGGTTACCTAACTTATTTGATGGAGTGGTACCTTAATAAAAAATTTATATTACTTACGTGAGAAACAGGAAGCAGGCTTGTTGGAGAGAATGACATGTAAATATACTCTGGAGAACAGTGTGAGGGATGGTTTCCTGTGTTGGGAATAGCCAAAACAGGTGGCCCAGGGCTAGGATCTGTGTGGAGGAGTGGGTGATGAAAGATGGGATGATAGCACAATTGGAGATACGGTGATAAATAAAACACTTGGTTTGTTTCACAATTTAATTTATCCTATTGAAGGCATTGAGTCTTAGTATGTATAAAAAAATACACTAAACAAAATGACTATTATTAATTGAATGTCACTCTGTGCCAGGTGTTGTGCCATATGCTTTATGTATGTGAAAATATGATACTCTCTATTTATCTGTTACATCACCATTTTACAGATGAGGCACTGAATTCAGAAGCTTAAGTCCACTCAAGTTTACATAACTAGTAAGTGTAGCATCAGGATTTTAACCCAAGTAATTCCCAAAACTGGGTTCCTGTCATTATTTCATGAGCTTATCTTTATAATTATTTTGCTGATTTTTGGGTAAAATTAAAATGTTTTTCCAGAAAATTATGCTGCTTGTTTTTAATTTGCAGTACAAGCCTTATTTTACCTTGAAAATGTATCCCACTTTGGCAAGTAGTTCATGTATGATGACATTTGGCTGAACTAGGGCAGGGACCATTCAAGCAGACACTGCTGCATGAGTACTTGTCACAGCAGGATGCTTTTGTGGATAGAAAGGCACAGGGGTGCAGGAAGGACTTCTGATAGATCCCCAGACAATAAATCACAACCCTTTTTCTCACTGGATTAGTTAGGCATTCTTTAGGATCTTCAACCCTATTCATGAAATTAGGAAATGTTAATAAAAATAACATTTTCAACAATGCATTTCAAAATATAGGTGCCTTTTGATCATTTTTTGGAGCTCAATGGTCACTGGATATTATCAAATAAAATATTTATAAAAGGATCATAAAGATGATATTTATAAAAGGATCATTGATCTTTAGCATCTGGGAAATTTACTTTGGTGGTGGTCCATTGTGATGGTCAGTGTTGAGTGATTATATATATATGTATATATATATAATCTCAAAACGAATATTACATTCATTCTGAGAGCTGCTTTCAAGGAAGGTCTACGTTTTCAAAACTTTAATATTCTTGTTTGGTATACATTCATGGTAGACAAGTACAGTTATGCTACATTGATCTATTATTGCACTGTGGTAAAGTCAGGGCCTTCAGTGCATCTATCACTGGAGCAATGCATACTATACCCACAAAGCACCCTCCTATCATCCATTCCTTCCCACCTACTCCACCTCTCTGAACCTCCATCATTCATTATTTGACACTCTGCTTCTATGTGTACACGTTATTTAGCTCCTGCTTATACATAAGAACAAGTGGTATTTGTCTTTCATGTCTGAGATTTTTCACTTACAATAATGGCCTCTAGTTTCATCTGTTTTACTTCAAAGGACAGGATTTTATTCTTTTTTATGGCTGAATATCATTTTATTGTGTATGCACATTCTACACATCTTCTTTATCCAACACTTAATGAGGGAAGATTAGGTTGATTCTACATTTTTACTATTGTGAATAGTGCAGTGATAAACATATGAGTGCAGGTGTCTTTTTGATATAATGATTTCTTTTCCTTTGGGTAGATATGTAGTAGTGAGAGCACTGGATTTTATGGCAGTTTTATTTTTACTTCTTTGAGAAATTTCCATAGAGGTTTTACTAATTTACATTCCCACCAGTAGTATATGAGAGTTCCCTTTTCTCTGTATCCAGGCCAACATCTGTCATTTTTTTTTGTCTTTTTCATAATAGCAATTCTGATTGGTATAAAATGATATCTCATTGTAGTTTTAATTGCATTTATCTGATGATTAGTGATGATAAACACTTTTTAAATATATTTGTTGGCCATTTGTTCGTCCTCTTTTGAAAAAATATCTGTTCATGTTCTTAAGCCTACTTTATAATGGGAATATTTGGGATTTCTTTTTTTGTTGAATGGTTTGGGTTCTTTGTAAATTCTGGATGTTAGTCTTCTGTCAGATGTATAGTTTGCAAATATTTACTTTCATTCAAAAAGTCTGTTCACATTGTTGACTGTTTCTTTTGTTGTGCAAAAGCCTTTTAGTTTAATTAAATCACATTCATTTATTTTTGTTTTTATTGCCTGGGCTTTTGAGGTCTCAGTCACTAATTATTTGCCTAGACTAATGTCCAAAAGAGTTTTCCTCAGGTTTTCTTCTAGTTTCTTTTCTTGTATTTTCTGATATTCAAGTTTTTAACCTATCTTGACACATGATAACTTTGTATATGATGAGAGGGGTCCAGTTTCATTCTTCTGCTTGTGGCAATCTAGTTTTCCTAGCATTGTTTATTGAAAAGCGTGCCCTTTTTCCAGTGGATGTTCTTGTTGATTTTGCCAAAGATCAGTTGATTGTTATGTGGCTTTATTTGGGGGTTCTCTATTCTCCATTGTTCTCTGTATCTATTTTTGTACCAGTATCGTACTGTTTTAATTGCTACAGCTTTGTAGTATAATTTGAAGTCAAACAATGTGATGCCTGCATCTCTATTCTTTTTGCTTGGGATTGCTTGGGCTATTTAGCCTCTTTTTTTGCTTCCATATGAACTTCACAATTTTCTCTAATTATGTGAAAAACGACTTAGGTGTTTTGACAGGGATTACATTGAACCTGGAGATTGCTGTGAGCAGTATGGTCATTTTAATAATATTAAAATCTCCTAATCTATAAGCATGAGATATTTTTGCATTTATGTCATCTACAATTTTTTTCATCAGTGTTTTACAGTTTTCCTTTCCTTTTAGGTATTTTACTTTATTTATTTTTTTGCAGCTGTTGTAAATGAGATTGGTGCCTTTGTTTGGTTCTCAGCTAAATTTTTAGTGGTATAAAGATACATTACTGATTTCTCTACATTGATTTTTGTAACCTAAACCTTTATTGAATTAATTTTTCAAATATAAGAAGGGGTTTTTTTCAGTGGAGTCTTTACAGTTTTCTAAATATAAAATCATATTAGTAAACAGGTATAATTTGATTTCTTTTCCAATTTGGATACCTTTTATTTATTTTTTTTTTTTTGCTTGATTGCTCTGGTAAGGTTCCAGTACTATGTTGAATGAGAATGGTAAAAGTGAACATCCTTGTCTTATTCCAGTTCTTTGAGGGAATATTTTCAACTTTTCCTCATTAAGTATGATGTTATCTGTGGGTTTGTTGTATATAGCTTTTATTATTTTGAATTATGTTCCTTCTATATCTAATTTGTTGAGGGTTTTTATCCTAAAGGGATATTGAATTTTATCAAATGATTTTCTGCATCAATTGAGATAAACACATTGTCTTTATTTTTAATCTTGCTTACTTGGTGAATCACATTTATTGATTTGTGTATGTTGAACTGGTACAAAATCCATTTGATCATGGTGTATTAATTTTGATGTGCTATGGAATATGGTTAGCTAGTATTTTGTTGAGGATTTATGTGTCCATGTTCATGGGAGATATTCTTTTTTTCTTGTGTCTTTATCTGGTTTTGATATCACGGTGATACTCACCTTGTGAAATGAGTTAGGGAGAATTCCCTCTTCCTTGATTCTTGGGAAGGGTTTTGGCTATGTTGGTGTATGCATTAGTTCTTTGTTTGGCATAACTCAGCTGTGAATCCATATGGTCCTGGAATTTTATTTTTGGAGGGAGGATGTGATTCTATCTCACTATTCATTATTGATCTGTTCAGGAGTTATATTTATTCCAGGAGTTTATCCATTTCCTCTAGATAGTCTAGTTTGTGAGGGTACAGTTGTTCATAACTGTCTCTGATAATCTTTTGTATTTCTATGGTGTTAGTTGTAATGTTTTCTTTTTCATTCCTGATTTTGTTTATTTGCATCTTCTCTTTTTTTCTTGGTTAATCTGGCTAGTGGTTTATCAATTTTATTTATCTTTTTAAAAACAGCCTTTGATTCTGTTGATCCTTGTATTATATTTTGTTTTTTATTTCATTTAGCTATGCTCTGATATATGTTATTGCTTTTCTGCTAATTTGGGTTTGGGTTGTTACTGTTTTTATAGTTCTTTGTGGTTGGTCTTGTGTTGTTAATTTGTCATTTTTCTACTTTCGTAGCACTGCTTTTACTATCCTACAGGTTCTATTATATTGTGTTTTCATTTTTATTCGTTTCAAAAAAAACTCTATAATTTTTGTCTTAATTTCGTCATTAACCCAGTGATCTTTCAGAAGCACATTATTTAATTTCCTTGTATTTGTATATTTTCCAAAGTTCCTCTTGGTATTGATTTCTAGGTTTATTCCACTGTGGTCTGAGAAGATTCATGATATGATTTTAATATCTCAAAATTTGTTAAGACTTGTTTTATGCCCTCACATATGGATAATCTTGGAGAATGTTCCTGTGCTGATGAAAAGAATGTCCATTCTGGAGTAGTTAGGTATAGTGTTCTGTAAAGGTTTGTTATGTCCATTTGGCCTAAAGTCTAATTTAAGTCCAATGTCTCTTAGCTGATTTTCTGTCTTTTGTCCTTTTTTAGAGACATGAGTGGGATGTTGAACACCTCTGTTATTATTGTATTACTATCCATCTCTTTATTTAGATCCAGAACAATATTTGTTTTATAAATCTGAGTGCTCCAATGTTGGGCACATATATACAATTAGATCATGATATCCTCTTGCTGAATTAATCCCTTTGTCATTGTACAAGGACTTTGTCTTTTTTTTTTTTTTTTACTGTTTTTGATTTAAATTCTGTTTTATCTGATGTAAGTATACCTATTCCTCCTCACTTTTTTCTTATTTATGTGAATTATCTTTTCTAATCTTTACTTGGAGTCTATGTGTGGTTTTATGAGTAAGGCAAATTTCTTGTTAAGAGAATATAGTTGGATAATGTTTTCTTTTTAATCTGTTTTACCAATTTATATCTTATAATCCACTTGTGTTCAAGGTTTATATTAATATTGATTAATGAGGCTTTCTTTCATTTATATTGTTGATTGTTTTCTAGTTGTTTTTGTAATTTTTTTCTTTCTTTCCTTTGTTTTTGTCCTTGTGGTTTGACGGACTTTTGTCATTCAAATTATTGCAATTTGATTCCTTTCTCTTTCTCCTCTGTCAGATTGTTTTATAAGACCTATGAGTTTTATATTTTTGTGACAGTGAATATTGACCTCTAATTTCCACATTTAAGATTCCCCTTGAACATTTCCTTTAGGTCCAGTCTAGTGGTATTTCCTTGTTTGAGGAAGACTTTACAATAGTTGCTTTTTTTTTTAGCATTTTGAAAATGCCAGTCCATTCTCTTCTGTATCGTAAGATTTCTGCTGAGAAGCCTGCTATTAGTCTGATGAGGTCTCCTTTATAGGTGACTAGATGCTTTTCACTTGGTAATTTTGAAATTCTTTCTTTCACTTTGACTTTAGACATTCTGACTATAATATGTCATGGTGAATACCTTTATGCAATGTATTTGTCTGGGGATTGCTGGGCCTTTTGTATCAGAATATCTAACTCTCTTGCTAGACTTGGGAAGGTTTTATTGATTATTTCCTTTAAAAAGTTTTCTAATCTTTTTTATCCCTCTTTCCTTTTGGGAATACTTATAATTTCTAAGTTTGGTCACTTTATGTAGTCTCAAATGTCTTAGAGGCTTTGTTCACCCTTTTTTATTCTTCCTTTTTTATTGTTGTCTGACAGATTATTTCAAAATACCTGTGTTAAAATTCTGGGACTCTTTCTTCTACTTGGTCTAGTCTATTGTTAAAACGTTTGTATTTATTTTATATTAAGGAAGACTTTTGTTTTTTAATGAGGTCATCTTGCTAAATATATATTTAATGGCATTGCTTGTTAAAAAGATTTTCTTGTTTGTCTTTTGACTTTAGGCTGACTACTTTCACTTTAAAATTATATTTATTACATATTGGTTTAAGGACATTACCACCTTTTGTAACTCCATTCATTCTAAAAATATTTGCTCACACTGATTTGGAATTCCCAGGAGTTGGAATGTGTATTTTTACACAAGTTCTCATTATTTTCTTTTATCTGGGAATGTGACTGTCCCATAGCCAGAATCAACTGATTGGGAAGGATTAGAACTTAGAATGAGACCAGCTTACTGAGGTTCAGCAAGTGCTCAACATAGAGCAACCTGCTACAGGTCAGTTCAGCAGAGAATATTGATGAAGGGGGATATGGGCCTGATTAGAAGAACTGGAGGGGTGAGGGATGTGTTTACCTAATATAATAAATTCTGAGTTCTGAGAGGCATGAGTAAAATGGTGCCTCAGAAGCTTGTTTTTAGCTATAATGGCAGAAAAATACAACATACTAGATGCAGACAAAAAAGAAATTCATTCAGTCATATATTTGAAACTACAGAGGCAGGGCCGGCTTCAGAAAAGCTTTCATCTAATGGTTTTGGCTCCATTTCTGTGTGGTTTTCTTCATTGTCTTCTCCTGCATGTCAGAATCATCCTGAGACTTGTGATGAGGTGACTAACCACTTCCAGAACTTTCTGGATGACTGTCTAGATCAAAGAAAATACCTTTCCAGAAGTCTGTAGCAAGCCAGTCCTCATTGTCTTATTCTTGAAGCAATCACTAGCAAGAAGGATGAAATTTCCTTTGGATTAGATAGGCCAATCCCAGGGGTGGGGTTAGCTGTCTGCCTCCCTTAAGGCATGCAGGTTGTGTGGGAGAGGTTGTTTTTTTGAGAGAGAGGAATAAGGAATGGATGCTGGGTAGGTCATCTGAAGTCTACAACAGTGGGGATACAACAGAGAAAAGTGGCCCTTGGAAATTTGGTATGTTGTGAACATTGGGAAAGTTTGAGAGCAGTTATCACAGTCCTAAGCACCAGGTGGCATTATTTATTATTATTATTATTTTTTGAGGGCTGGCATTATTGAGGGAACATGAATTAGGTAAGACACTAAAACCATGATTCATGAGCCAGAAACACTGATAAGAAAATCAGGCCTCAGGCGGTGCCTGTGGCTCAAAGGAGTAGGGCACCAGCTCCATATGCTGGAGGAGGTGGATTCAAACCCAGCCCTGCCAAAAACTGCAAAAAAAAAAAAAAAAAAAAAAACAAAAACAAAAACAAAAAAACAAAAAGAAAATCAGGATTCAAGTAAGGATCCAGGTCAGTACAGCATGAGCTCATGCCTGAAAGTAGGATTGGCCCTAGATATTGAGTGTGGTTTGTTTCCACCAAAACTCATGTTGAGGCTTGGTCCTCAAAATGTCAGTGTTGTAAAGTGGGACATAGTGGAAAGCATTTGGGTGATGGGAGTAAATCTTTCATAAATAGTTTAATGCTGGGAGTGGGTCCTCATGGGACTGGATTAGTTAGTTTGAGAGCAGGTTGTTATAAAGCAAGGTTCCTCTTTGTGTTTGCTCTCTTTTGCCTACGCTTTCTCTCCCTTCCACTTTTCTACCATGTTCTGATGCAGCACAAGGCCTCACCAGAAGCTGACCAGAAGCAGCTGCCTGATTTTGGACTTCTAAGCCTCCAGAACTATGAGCCAAATAAACCTTATCTCTATTCTCTACAAATTACCCAGTCTCAGATATTCTGTTAGAGCAATGCAAAATGGACTAAGACAATGTATATTTCACCAGTGCTAGTTGTCTGAGTCAGGAGTAAGGCAGTGGAGTTTGGGAACATCAGTACAGGGATTAGATAATAGTAAATGAAAGGAGAAAATTGGGCTGAATAGGCAAGGGGGAACTTTTGCTCAAATGGCAGACCAAAGAGCAGGACCATCTCTTTCCTGGAGCTGACATACTCATTAAGACCAGGCCAGATGGGGAGTGGGTGGGTGGCGATGAAGTAAAGGATGCTTAAGTGCTAAAGGAGGAGGGAGTCAAGACAGGGCTGTTGGAGATGATGAGGAAAACTGTCTTCATAACTTACGGTGGCCTCTTTTGTAGTTGTTTTGGCTTTGTGTTTAAAGTAACAGTGTTTGTTTATTGCTGCCTACTACTGGTGTCCAAGTGGCCTCAGCTGAGGGGTGAGGAAGAAAGCAGAAGCTGGGGAACTAGTTCTCTGTGTGAAAACTGAGAAATATGATGGTGTTTTTGCATTCCTAGGTACAGCTGACACTCAGGTTTCTTAATGAAGTGAAAAAATCTTCAAGCTGAAAATCTGTTCTCAGGTCAATGAGAAAGGTGACAGATAATATGTTACTAGCTTTTCTGTCGATTATCCATTATGTTATGAGGATTGTATGTTGAAACACTGTAGATAAAGTGTCTCAATTAAGACTTTAATTTAGATTTAATAACAGTTATTATATGTTAATAAAAGATCAATTAGCAGTTAAATAGCCATTGATCCAGGTACAATAAGTATGTCAGAAAGACATGAGGTTGTCATTGAAAAACTGGAGATTACATGAGCAACATGTGAGCAATTAGATTCTCAATATATTCAGGCTATAATGAATGTCAATGCATTTAATTGCCGTTTAACAAGAAAGCCTAATGTAAAGTCTCATGCTTATTAACTCATATATGTATTTCCTGTACTTCAACAGATTCATTTATTTATTGGTTCCTTTAACAAATACTGTATTTAAGCACACATTGGGTAAAGTGAGAGAAACACAAATATTAGGCACAATCCTTGCCTTCACAGAACTTAAAAGACAGTATTGAAATAAGACTCACCTACCAGGAAAAATAAAGGGACAAGGAAGATACTACATTTTTGGATTAAGTTCTGTTACTCTATCGACTAAAATTTCTCACGTGTTGAAAGAAACCTTTGTTATTAGGAGCCACCAAGTGTAGGGGCTGTTTGTTAAAGCATTGTGATATAGCAAAGCTAATTAATAAAGTGAATAGAGGAGGGATTGACAGAGTCAGGCTAGAGATGTGTGATTTAGTATGATGTTGTCACAGGGGAAGCTAAAGCTTTCTCATCCTGAATATTGGAAAGGGACACTTGAGAAAGACCTTGACTCTCACTAGGGCAAGTGAGCTCAGAGAAGTAAAAGTTATTTTTGGTGTTTTAATGCCCAGTGTCCAAAAATCTCAATTTCTTTGGGGCCATAGAGGAAGCTGGGAGGGAAACAGACATGAGTGTCTAATAAAAATGGTTAAAATAGTGAATTTGGTGGCTTACATCTATAATTGTAGGCTGTCTATGTTTATAACTCTAGGAGGCTGAAGTGGGAGGATTGCTTGAGGTCAGGAGTTTGAGAACAGCTGGATCAACAGCAAGACCCCATCTCTACCAAAAGTAGAAAAAATTAGGCAGGTATACTCCTGTAGTGCCAGCTACTTGGGAGGCTGAGGTGGGAGGATTGCTTCAACCCAGGAGTTTGAGGTTGCAGTGAGCTATGATAATGATACTGTGCTCTAAGCTCAAGTGACAGAGTAAGACCTTGTTCCCTCCCCCAAAGTGATTTTTATGTTATGTGAATGTTATTATATCAATAAACAGGGAAAAACATCTATCTATCTATGTATACCTATATCTAGATATATATACATACATATCTGAAAAAGGACATGGTTTAGAGAACTTATATAGCTTAGCCTCTTTTCCCTGAGAATTGGAGTCCTCCCTCTAAGTGGGTGTCCAGAGCAATGTTTTTACTTTGTAACTTGGCTTTCTTGGTCATGCTAAGGCCTCTTAGATGCAGGGCTTCTTCCTGCTCTCTAAGGTGAGGTAGTAGTTCTTTTTTATTTCTGGGATTCTTTCTCCAGACTCTTTTTGCCAAGCCCAGGAAGATTTTTATTTTTATTAAAAAAACTCATTGTCAGGCAGGAAAATAGCTTTATGTTATTACTGCATTCTACCCCACTTTTGAATTTATTTCACAAATAGTTTTCGAGGGCCCTAGGCTCTAGATCACATTTATTTTCTCTTCCAGAAAGCTAAGCTTTTCCTAGGAACTTCAGGATCATATTTAGTCGTTCAAAAGATAATTTCTTTCTTTTAGCACCCATCCCCATCCCCAGTCAGACTGATGACGGAATTGCCTTGGGGCTAATGGTATTGGGGCCTGTTATATGTGCATGACTAGTAGACCCTTAAACTCAAACTTAGTAAGTTTCCTATATATGCTAGTCTTGGTTAATGTTTGACTTGGGGGAATTAAAGAGAAAGGGCCTGTGTTTTACCCTAAGTCAACTAGAAGCTCAAATAAGAGATGCTCCACAGAAGGTGTATATGTGTGTGTGAGAGAGGGATTGAGAGTTTGGCATGGGGAGGCTTTCAGCTGGAGGTGGCTTCAAGAATGCATCCTCAGGCTCGGCGCCTGTGGCTCAACGGGCTAAGGCGCCAGCCACATACACCTGAGCTGGCAGGTTCGCATCCAGCCCGGGCCCACCAAACAACAATGACGGCTGCAACCAAAAAATGGCCAGGCGTTGTGGCGGGCGCCTGTAGTCCCAGCTGCTTGGGAGGCGGAGGCAAGAGGCTCGCTTGAGCCCAGGAATTGGAGGTTGCTGTGAGCTGTGATGCCACAGCACTCTATCCAGGGTGAAAGCTTGAGGGTCTCAAAAAAAAAAGAATGCATCCTCAGGTATTAGCAGGAATCTAGGATATACTGGGTGACAATCTCTTAATATGGGAAAAAAAACTTCAGAAGGCTGGAAATCTGGAGACACTCACTTATGGAGTATGGAGTAAATTACAATTGTGAAATATGAAAAATAACCAAAGAAAAAAATATGCTTAGAAAAGTAAAAAGTTTAGCCAAATAATATATTTTGAAGATGGGCTAAAATTGCTTCTAAATTTAATATTCATTTTCCAATTTAGATTTAGCGAGGTGAATTTATGTTGACAGAGCTAAACTTTACTTTGAAAACTACCTTTAAAGTATGTAGATTGTATCTTAATAAATGGCTTTCTAGGGTCTGATTTTACTTCTGCCTCAGGAAGAGCTCTCTGTTGAGTACACATGAAGTGAGGGGGTGTAATAAGCACAAGGGAGATGAAGATAGAAAAGACAAATGTTAGACCTCAAGGGCAGCACAGGCGAGTATGGCGTGTGGAGAGAGGGATGAAGGGCTATTGTACATAGAATAGGCTCAAGGCTGAGCTAGGCCAACATGGAGGGCGCTTGTTATGTACAAATCTTATTTTACTAGATAATCCAATAGATGAAAGGACTATACAGAGTAATTATTTTGCAGGTAAACCACTCGCCCCACTTTTGGCAAGGGGAAGAAAGAGAAAATAAAGGAAGTGCAATGATGGAAAGTTTGTGTACTTCTTCTTCTCAGATCTTTCCTGAAGAAAGAAAAATCATGACATCACTGAGTAAATTAATCCTGACCAGAGGAGGCAAGGGAAGTTTCCACCAGCGCCCCACCACATACAAATGATGGGCTTAACAGGAGTTAAAAAGAGTTTTGAATAGCAAGCACTTAAAAAGACTCCCTTGTTCTCCACCTCCAGGTCTAACAGCCCTCCCAGAGCAGACACAGCATTCTAAGAGAAATGAAAATATCCCTCCTAAACACACGCAAGCACATAACAAAAGCCAAGTTAAGAAGGTTAGCGACTTAGTTGTCTCAGCAACATGTCATCAAGTTGAGATGAGCAGGCAACACAGATAACACGAGGGAGAAGGGAAACATCACAAGCCACAAAGGTGGAAAAGATGGGATGCTGAGAAAAGCAAAGCAAAGCCCTTTTTCTTGCTGTTTCATTAAGGAGAACTTAACTTTTAAATAGCGTCTCAAGAAAAGCGAAAATAGAATCTGCTTTTGTGTAACCTATGTACTTGGTGCGTGTTAAGAAATTGTGTTATCAGCTTTCCTGTGCAGCAACACATTCAAAAGCAAAATTCTTAGGGATGTCCATATAAATCCATAGAGGAACACAATGGGATTTAATTTTTAAAACATAGTTTTTGGGCATTATTGGGATGGGATAAACATATAGAAATGACCAAAGGTAGATTACTTTGCTTACCTGAACTAAGACTCATCATAAAATATGACACAAAATGAGACAGGGGGACATTTTCTCTGCCCTCCTAAGGCTGTATTCAAAAAATCGCTGACATCTGGTTCCTAGGAGAGAGAAATTTGTGATTGTGAAAATGAGAGATTCACACCGTCAGTATACTTGTTACTGGACTAGGAGAGTTGGGGTAGGAGGAAAATGAAAGGAAGGCAGGACAAAAGAGGCAGGATAAGGTGGAGGGGCAGCCTATGCCACTACTGTGTGTTTCTGCTTATTAGAAAACATGTTTTCATATTGAGTCAACAATCTATCTCCAGGTAACCTTCCAAATACTTTCTTTACCCAGAAGCCATGCGGAACAAATCAGCCTTCTCTGGGCCACAGCAGTTCTTTAGATATTTGAATGATAGCATGTCTTTACCTGATCTCTTCTCTGGGCTGAGGATTCTTAGAGTGTGGTCTCCAATCGGCAATATAGAAACAACTAGAAACTTGTTAGAAATGCAAATTACCAGCCCCTCTTTCCCCACTAAGGGAAATTTGTGGTTCAACAAGTCCTTCCAATGATTCTAAAGGATCCTCAGGTTTGAGAACCATTGCTCTAGGCTAAGAAGCCTTTGTTATTCAATTTTCCCATCTTAATTCATTTATTCACTTATACATATTCATACATCAATTCATTCATACATCAAATATTTCTTCCTTATCCATAAACATGAGTTTGATATTTGATTCTATGTGTCAATCCTTTCAAAGGATTTCCTGGAGTAAGTATAATGTTTGTTGGTAGAAGTGAGTGACCTTCATTTTTTCTGTCAGAAAGACCCCTGGTATTTTGGCTACTTAGTGTCTAATAGATCCTATGCTTGGAGATGGGGGATTCCATTCCAGACCTGGGAGTGAATTATGATGTATGAGCAAGTCATTGTGGTCTCATTCCCTTTGCCAGAAATTGGTTTAGACATGAGTGTGCAGCTCAATCTTGGCCATTGGAATTTGCTCTTATGCTTTATTTCTTTTGTATTTCTTAAATGTCCATTTAGTAGATTTGGGGAGGAAAGTAGACAGGTACATGTACTCCATCTTCCAGCTTGAGCTGAAAGCCTGACTATGCTTCAACACACTGAGCCTATGTTAAAGTATCAGTTACCTATTGCTGCATAACAAAACAGCCCCAAATTTAGCAGCTTGAAACAGTAGCTATTTTATTGTTTCACAGTTTGATGGGATAGCAATTTGAGTTGAACTTAGCTGGGCAACTTTTCTTCGATTCTTATCTGGGGCGGTGGGTGGCTGCAGCCATCTGGCAGCTGTACTGGGGCATGATTTTCTAAGAGGTGTGGTAGATGGTGCTGGTTGTCAGCTAGAAGGCTTGGATAGCTCGTGTCTGGTCCACATGGTCTCTCCTCCTCCAGTAAGTTAGCCTGGACTTCATTATATGGCATTCTCAGGGTAGTATTCTAAGAAGGTGAGAAAAAAAGTTCAAAGCTTTTTAAAACCTAGGTTCAGAAGTCATATGTTATTTCTGCCATATTCCTTTGGATAGAGCAAGTCATAAGCCCAGTTCAGATTCAGAGGATAGTGAAATAGATTCTACCCGTTGAGGGTAGAACTGCAAAATGATGTTAAAAAGGGATATAGAGCAGTAATTCTCAACCTTCCTAATGCCACAACCCTTTAATACAGTTCCTCACGTTGTGGTAACCCCCAACTATAAAATTATTTTTGTTGCTACTTCATAATTTTAATTTTGCTACTGTTATGAATCCTAATGTAAATATCTGATATGCAGGAGACTCCCAAAGGGGTCGTGACTCACAGGTTGAGAACCACTGATATAGAGAGATGCAAGGCTTTCCTGACTGAATTTTGAAATTTAATATTTGTATACTTAAAATTATATGACTTTTTTTTAAAAAAAATAAGTAATATATACTAAGTATATAGTATGGAAAAGAAATAAAAGAAAAATATTGTTTCAAATTTTACTTTCAAGAAGTAGACTAATAACTTTAAGTGAAAATCATTCCAAGTAGCTCTTTAAGTGTAAGTGAAATGAAAAATGCAGAATAATTTTGTAAAAATTGGATCTTACTATACATATTTAAAAAATAAAAAAAATTAAATTGAATTTCTCTTGAACTTAGCAGAAGAATAAGAAACCAAAGAGAAACCAAAGAAATTATGAAACTTCAGATAATATTTCTTCACCATAAAGATATTAGATCCTAAAAGTTCTCCCTAAGGTTACAAAAAAGATTATAAAAAAATTAAGAAAGCTAGAGTTTTTTTTAATATCCAGGTTTAATTTTAGAAATATTGATTGATTTTCTGCTATGAAAGATAAGAAAATTAAAACTTTTAATCTTCCTCTCACCTCATTTCCCACTCCCCTCATCTTCTGAGTGTTTTAGTAATGTTTTTGAAAGTCAGAGCATAAAGCAGTTATATTCTAAATTTATAATTCCATGATTCTATAATTATGATCATTTAGTCTTATGTCTGTAATTAAATGAATTTTCTGCTCCCTACCTTCCTTGTACCACAGATTCTGCTTTTCTGAATTATTTTTTAAAATTATGATTCATTTTTTAGTTTGCTGGATTTCCTTGTCAAGTTTTTTTGAAGTTGAACTCATAGTACTTGCTCTGTGGACTATGGTATACTTCCAAATTTCTGTTGTCTTCCCACCAAACTGGCTGGTATAAATGTTTGGTGTCCTAACTTTTTCCCTGTAAGACTCTGTGGGCATTGTTCTAGTGTATAAAATTTTGCACTTCAGATCTTGCACTTCCCTCTATCATAGCTCCTGTATTTACTTTCCATTGGCTGAATTTATTATTGGCGAGATTTTTAAAGAAGGATTCTTAGGTGCTTAATTCCCTATGGTCTTTTATGTTGAGAATGTTCGTTACCTTTGTATGTCTGGTATTCACCTCTTTGTAAGTGATATACATTTTTTTTTGGAGACTGCTGGATGCATACTCTTTGTATCTCAATAATACAGAAAAGTGATGTTTTGTTATTGATTCCATATTGGAATTTTCTAGTACATGGCATTAGTTCTTACTTTATAGCAGGACATTTTTTTATGTTATATCTCTAACTGCATTTCTATCCTGCTTTGGGGCACTTTTTCAGGGATAATTCTTAAGTTAGATGGCCTTTGTTCATTATATCTATTATCTTCTAAGTACTTTAAAAATCATCTTTTTTTCTAAGATCTATTTTTTTATTATCTTAATGTCATTCCTCAAGCAGTGATTTATTCTTCAGTCAGGTCTAGATTGTTGATGTTTTTAAATGGTTTATTAGTTTTTTAACAATGTAACTTTAGCCCTCAGGTTATTTCATAGTTACGTAATCTCTTTTTTGGTCTCATTCTGTTGTTTTTAAATTTAATTTTCATACTTTTTTTTTTATCTTTAGAGACAGGGTCTCAGTATGTTGCTCAGGTTGGATTCGAACTCCTGGGTTGAATTGGTCTTCCCACTTCAGGCTTCTGAGTAGCTATGATTACAGACCCATCCTACCGTACCTGACTGTTTTTACACTCTTGATTATTCATTTCATGTTTTTATTAAGTTTCTCTATAGCCCAATTCAATTTCAGGATATTTTCTTCTAAAATGAGTATTTTGTCATTAGCATTCTGTGTTCCCTTTGCTGTGGTAATTTGTGTAATTGCTATACTTTTTCTTTTCTTTCTTTCTTTTTTTTTTTTGAGACAGAGTCTCACTTTGTCACCCTCGGTAGAATGCTGTGGTGTCACATCTTACAGCAACCTCCAACTCTTGGGTACAAGAGATCCTTTTGCCTCAGCCTCCAGAGTTGCTGGGGCTACAGGTGCCTGCCACAATGCCTGGCTATTTTTTTGAGATGGGGCCTCGCTCTTGCTTAGGCTGATCTCGAACCTGTGAGCTCAGGCGATCCACCCGTCAAAGCCTCCCAGGTGGTGGGATTATAGGTGTGAGCCACCATGCCCAGCCTACATTTTTTCTTTTTATCTTGTCCATGTTGATGTGAGTAGCTCTGTTATCCCTGTATTTTCTCTGAATGACTGTGGCCAAATTCTCCTTGGCTTCCTTCCTTCTGTAACTGGAGCCTGTTGTTTTTCTTCTCAACCATAATTTGAAAACTGGGTTATTGGACTTTTGCAGTTTTATTCACTTTTCAATTTCCCAGGGGCACAGGGCAGGAGCTGGGGTTGGGAGTGGAGGAGGAAAATTTTCCCAGAGTCATAGACAAGCTTTGCTGCAGGACCTAGGCTCTGGGCTATCTTCCGGGATTTTATAATATGAAATGGCCTGTTCTGTATTTACACTTTGTAGTCAGGGTGTGTCTGTGTCCTAGAGAGATCATTCCCAGCTTCAGCTCATCCTTGAAATTCAGCTTGGCACCTTGAAAGGCCATTTTCCTATTTCTAGATACCCCTAAATTCCTTTGTGGGTAGTAGGGGTCTTTTTTCTTGAGAGTTTTACCATGACTAGGGATCAGGCTCTAGTCTTATCTCTAGACTGAAGACTGTTGAAGGAAGTCTCAGGATTTTGTTGATTCACCTTTTCCTCACTTTGGTTTCTGGTAGCTGAGGGCAAAATTAGGAACTTATAGAGCCACACCATAAACTTGATTCACTTCTTGACCCTCATTTTTTGAAGTTTGTATATGTTTGGATTATTGTTTATGATTTTTTTTCTGCTATGATTATTATTTACTAATTCTGGATCCTTTCATCAAATATGAGAGAGGGAGAGTATGTCTAGCTTCTTTGTGCTACATTTATCCTGAAGCCCTGACATAACTTTATTTTTATATAAGTCATATATGTTGATTTCTTCCTTTGAGATTTAAAAGTGGTGATATAAGGTATTTTTTTCAAATGTATTTTTATCTTCTAGAAAATGCAGGAAGGTCTCTTTTTACTTCTTTAGTTATGATATTCCCCAAATACAGGAAAGAATGGTGATAACTAAGAATAGGAAGAAAACCACCACAAATTAATGGCAGTTATAAAACAATACTAAACAAAGCAAAAAATAGTCTACAATTTTTACTGAATCCCAAAATTGACCTCAGAGCCAAGATTTTCACATAGGTAACATTACTTAGTTTAGGATGGGTAATGGTCTCATTTTTTAAGACAAATAAAATGAGATTCAGAGACTTTGGGTTATCTTAAAACTCAAAGATACACACCTAATAAACACCAGAATTATACTTTCAACTCAGTCCTGTGTTTCCTTCTAAGCTTTCCTTCCAGTACTCCTCCCAAGGAGCCCAGAGAATCTGTGCTATTTGGTTGGAGGGAGCACCAAAAATAGCAGAGATAATAGCTTTGCCAGAGAGAGGAAGGACAGAGGGGATAGCTCAATCTGTTAGTAAAAATACCAGATTTGTGATAGCTCCCCAATGAATAGGCTCTCCTCAGAAATTTTAATGCATGGTCAACTTTTTTTTTTTTTTATTAAGTCATAGCTGTGTATATTAATGCAATTATAGGGTACAATGTGCTGGTTTTATATACAATTTGAAATATTTTCATCAAACTTGTTAACATAGCCTTCACCACATTTTCTTAGTTATTGTGTAGAGACATTTATACTCTACACTTAGTAAATTTAACATGTACCCTTATAAAATGCACCATAGTTGTGTTCCCACCAATTACCCTCCCTCCACCCATTCTCCCCTCTTCTCCCCTCCCCCCCTCTCCTCTTTCCCCTTCTTCTTGGGCTATAGTTGGGTTATACCTTTCATATGAAAGCTATAAGTTGGTTTCATAGTAGGGCTGAGTACATTGGATACTTTTTCTTCCATTTTTGAGATACTTAGCTAAGAAGAATATGTTCCAGCTCCATCCATGTAAACATGAAAGAGGTAAAGTCTCCATCTTCTTTTTTCAGGCTGCCTAATATTTCATGGTGTACATATACCACAATTTATTGATCCATTCATGTGTTGATGGGCACTTGGGCTTCTTCCATAACTTAGCAATTATGAATTGGGCTGTGATAAACATTCTGGTGCAAATATCTTTGTTATAAAGTGATTTTTGGTCTTCTGGATATATACCTAGTAGAGGAATTGAAGGATCAAATGGCAGGTCTATTTTTATATCCCTAAGTGATCTCCAAACATCCTTCCAAAAGGAACGTATTAGTTTGTTTTCCCACCAGCAGTGTAGAAGTGTTCCCTTTTCTCCACATCCATGCCAACATCTCTGGTTTTGGGATTTTGTGATGTGGGCTAATCTTACTGGGGTTAGATGGTATCTCAAAGTGGTTTTGATTTGCATTTCTCTGATGATTAAGGATGATGAGCATTTTTTCACGTGTCTGTAGGCCTTGCACCTGTCTTCTTCTGAGAAGTTTTTCTTCAAATCCTTTGACCACCCTGAGATGGGATCTCTTATTCTTTTCTTGCTAATATGTTTGAGTTCTCCCTTTGTCAGAGACATAACCTGCAAATATCTTCTCCCATTTTGAAGGTTGTCTATTTGCTTTACTTATTATGCTCTTCGCTGTGTAAAAGCTTTTTAGTTTGATCAGATCCCAGTGGTGTATTTTTGGTGTTGCTTCAATTGTCTGGAGGGGTCCTCCTCAACAAATATTCTCCCCGGCCAATTTCTTCAAGTGTTTTCCCTGCACTCTCTCCTAGTATTTTTATAGTTTCGTATCTTAGGTTTAAATCTTTTATCCAGTGAGAATCAATTTTTATTAATGGTGAAAGGTGGGGGTCCAGTTTCAGTCTTCTACGGGTCTCCAGCCAGTTCACCCAGCACTATTTGTTAAATAGGGAGTCTTTCCCCCACTGAATATTTTTGAAAGGCTTGTTGAAGATCAAATGATGATAAGCAGCTGGGTTGATCTCTTGATTCTCTATTCTGTTCCATAAATCTACCTCTCTGTTTTTGTGCCAGTATCATGCTGTTTCGATCACTATTGATTTATAGTATAGCCTGAAGTCTGGTAATGTGATACCTCCTGCTTTGTTCTTATTTCTGAGTAATGTATTTGCTATTCAAGTTTTTTTCTGATTCCATATAAAATGCAGTACTATTTTTTCAAGTTCTTTAAAGTATAACAATGGTGCTTTAATAGGGAGTGCATTATGTCTGTAGATTGATTTGGGTAGTATGAACATTTTAACAATGTTGATTCTTCCCAGCCATGAGCATAGTATGTTTTTCCATTTGTTAACATCTTCAGCTATTTCTGTTCTCAGAGTTTCATAATTCTCTTTATAGAGATCTTTCACATCCTTTGTTAGGTAAATTCTCAGACATTTCATCTTCTTTGGCACTATTGTAAAAGGAATAGAGTCCTTGATTGTTTTTTCAGCTTGACTATTGTTGGTGTATATAAAAGCTACTGACTTGTAAGTATTGATTTTGTATCTTGAGACGCTGCTGTATTCCTTGATCACTACTAAGAGTTTTGAAGTTGAGTGCCTGGGATTTTCCAGGTATAGGATCATGTCATCAGTGAAGAGTGAGAGTTTGATCTCCTCTGACCCTATTTGTATACCCTTGATCGCCTTCTCTTGCCTAATTGCTATGGCTGAGACTTCCATTACTATGTTGAATAGCAGTGGAGAAGACAGTGGGCATCCTTGCCTTGTTCCTTATCTGAGTGGAAATGTTTTCAATTTTATACTATTCAATATGATATTGGCTGTGGGTTTGCTATAGATGGCCTCTGTCAGTTTAAGAAATGTCTCTTCTATGCCTATTTTCTTAAGAATTCTGGTCATGAAAGGATCCTGGATATTATTAAAGGCTTTTTCTGCATCAATTGAGAGAATCATATGGTCTTTGTTTTTTATTTTATTGATGTGATGTATTATATTTATAGATTTGTATATGTATATGTTGAACCAACCCTGTAACCCTGGAATAAAACCAACTTGATCATGGTGTATAATTTTTTTGATGTGTTGTTGAATACTGCTTGCTAAGATCTTATTGAATATTTTTGTATTGATATTCATTAATGATATTGGTCTATAATTTTCTTTCTTTGTTGGATCCTTTCCTGGTTTGGGTATCAAGGTGATATTTGCTTCATAGAATGTGTTGAAAAGTATTCCTTCTTTTTCTATGCTTTGGAAAACATTGTATAATATAGGTACTAGATAGTCTTGAAAGGTTTGATATAATTTGGATGTGAAGCCATCTGGTCCCTTTTGTTTTAGGGAGATTTCATATTGTTGATACTATTTCAGTGGTTGATATAGGTCTATTCAAGATTTCTAATTCTTTCTGGTTTCTAGGAAGGTGGTGTGCTTCCAGGCATTGGTCCATTTCCTTCAAATTTTTATATTTCTGGGAATAGAGATTTTTGTAATAATCATTGAGGATTTTTTGAATTTCTTTTTTTTTTTGAGAAGAACTTACTGTTTACTTTTAATTTACATGAAAATAAAATGAAGTTCTATGTATTTTGCCAGAAAAGTACCAAACCAAAGAGTTGAGAAATGTTACGGGTTTGCTATGTCTTTTCTAACTGTTGATAAAAAATATTTTACCAATTTATACCATTACAAATTCTATTTGAAGGTGCTGTTTTAACTAAACACCTGTCACCATTGACTTCTTTTTATATGCAATAGCATAAAGAAAATCATGAGTATATATACTGTAAAATTAAAGATTTTTTGAATTTCTGAAGTGTCTATTGTTATTTCTCCTTTATCTTTTTTGATATATGATATTAGAGATTTTACTTTTCTATTTCTGGTTAGGTTGGCCAAAGGTTTATCAAACCAACATTTTGTTTTGTTGATCTTCTGAATGATTCTTTTGTTTTCAATTTCATTTAATTCTGCCCAAATTTTGGTTCTTTCTTTTCTTCTGCTAAGTTTGGGATTGGAATGTTCTTCCTTTTCCAGTTGCTTGAGATGTCCCATTAAGTTTCTTTCCGTTAAGTGTCTCTTTCCCAATAAGTGTCTCTTTCCGTTTTCTTGAGGAAGGCTTGCAGTGCTATAAATTTCCCTCTTAGGATTGCCTTTGCAGTATCCCAGAGGTGCTGGTAATTCGTGTATTCATTATCATTTTGTTCCAAAAATTGGGTAATTTCCTTCTTAATCTCATCTATTACCCAGCTATTGTTCAGCATAAAGCTATTTAGTTTCCATGTTTTTGTATGAGTGTACAGATTCCTGTTGTTTCCGAGTTCAACTTTTATTCCATGATGGTCTGAGAAGATGCAAGGAATAATTTCTGTTCTTTTAAAGTTGCTGAGGTTAGACTTGTGAGCTAAAATGTGATCAATTTTGGAAAATGTTCCATGGGCTGATGAGAAGAATGTGTATTCAATTTTGTTAGGATGAAATGTTCTGTAGGTGTCTGTTATATCCAATTGTTGAATGATTAAGTTTAAATCTAAAATTGCTTAGCTTCTTATTGGAGGGTCTATCCAACACTGCCAAAGGAGTGTTAAAATCTCCAACTATTATGGTGCTGGAGAAAATCAAGTTGCTCATGTCTGTTATAGTCTCTCTTATAAATTGAGGCACATTCTGGTTGGGTGCATAAATGTTAATTATTGAAATCTCATCATGTTGAGTGTTACCCTTAACAAATATGAAGTGACCATCCTTATCTTTCCTTACTCTTGTTGGTTTAAAGCCTATTGTATCTGTGAATAAAATTGCAACACCTGCTTTTTTCTAATTTCCACTTGCCTGAAATATAGATGGCCATCCCTTCACCCCGAGTCTGTACTTATCTTTTAAGATAAGATGAAATTCTTATATGCAGCAGATATCTGGCCTGAGTTTTTGTATCCAGTCAGCCAATCTGTGCCTCTTTAGAGGACAATTTAAGCCATTCACATTAATTGAGAATATTGATAAGCCTGGTAGAATTCTGGGTATTGAGTTTTTTGAAAGTTCAGTGGACATTTTTAATCCTTTTGCCACTGTGGAAGTTGGAATAAGAACAAAAGTTTCTGAATGACTACTTTTGTGGTAGAGGATTGCGCTGGTCATTATGGAGAATAGGTCTGAGAATATCTTGGAGAGCTGGCTTAGTTATGGCAAATTTCTTCAACATGTGATTGTCATTAAAGTATTTAATTTCTCCATCATAAATGAAACTCAGTTTAGCTGGATATAGGATCCTGGGTTGAAAATTATTTTGTTTTATGAGATTAAAAGTGGATGACCACCCTCTTCTAGCTTGAAAGATTTCAGCAGAGAGATCTACAGTCATTCTAATCTTCTTCCCCTTGTAGGTTATGGTTTTCTTACATCTGGCTGCTTTCAGAATTTTCTCCTTAATATTAAACCTTGGCAAAGTTAATTATGATGTGTCTAGGAGATGTCTTATTTGGATTGAGTTGTACTGGGTTTCTGAAACTGTCTCCTATCTGTTTTTCAGAATCTCTTGGCATGTCTTAGAAGTTCTCTTTGATTATTTCATGGAGTAGAACATCTGGGCCTTTCTAGGCCACATTGTCACCTTCTGAAATTCCTATAAGGTGAATATTAGTTTTCTTCAAATTATCCCAGAGCTCTCTGAGAGAATGATTCATTTTTGCTCTCCACTTCTCTTCCTCTTAAAGAGTTTTGGAGTGTTCAAAAGCTTTGTGTTCAATGTCAGAAATCTTTTCTTCTGCCTGCTCTGTTCTGTTATTGAGGGATTCTACTGTATTTCTCAGCTCTTTGAGGACTGCAAGTTATTGTATCAATGTGCCAAAATCTTTGGTGATTTTTGTCTTTGAATTCATTGAATTCTTGAGACAACTTTTGAAATGCTCCTTGAATTTCTAATTCCAACTTTATCCGTTCTATTCATCTTATTTGCAATCCAAACTCTGAATCCGATTTCTGATATCTCAGCCATTTGTTTATGAATGGAGTCTCCTGGTGTATCTGTCATGTCTTTCCTTGAAGGAGATGTTCTATTCTGATTATTTATGTTGCCAGAGTTTTCCCACTGATTCTGCCTCATGATTATTTTGCACTGTTGGCTAGATGAGCAGATAAGGTGAAGTTGTGTTGGGGGGCTTCTGGAGTAGAGATTAACCAGCCCTTTGCCCAAGAGCTGGGACTAGTGTCTATACCGTTTCCCCTATTGCTTTGCAAAGGACTCTTACAGTGCTATAGCCTGAGACACTGGGGACTTGCTTTGTGGGGCTAAGTGGCTCTGTCTTGTTTTCAGCTGGTCTCTGTTCACTCCTAGTGAATCAGTAACTCTGGGTTGAAGTCTCAGCTGTGGAGAAATACCAGCAACTAAGTCACCCTGCCCGCTATGGGCATCGCTGGAAAAGGAAAATCAAACCTTCCCTCAACCCCCCCCCCACACACACGGTATCACTGTGGATAGTCCTTAGGTGATTGGCTCAGGTCAAGAGCTCAAAATCATTTGTCTCAGATAGCACTCAGTCTCAAGTGGGAGAGTTCAAAAGGTCTCCAGCAATTAGAAAGTAGGAGTCTGCTGGCAAATCGAGTATGACTCGCTCCAGTCCTTGGAGTCAGAAGGACCACCCAACAAATGAATTAGTCCAGAAAAGTTGATGCCTCCTTCCCCATCTTACACCTCTGCCACACCCAGTCACTGATAACCCTGCAGGGACTGTGACCCTGTTCCCTCCAATGAGCAGATGCTCCAGGGATTCACTCCTGCCTGAGTCACAGGGAGATTTATGTCTCCTCCACCAGCCCTCTGCACTCTGCCACCAGCCAGCATGGAGAGCTGGAACCTGACAACTTCAGGTGCGAAATGGAAGGTGGGGTAGTTCACTCAGTTCAGCCCCACCCAGATTGGTGTTGCTGCCACTTATATCCTGGCAGAATTAGCAATTCTTTCCTGGCTATATTCCCCTGTGGGCTGGGCTCTATTTGAGTTCACAGAAACTGTGGCTTGGCCCTGCCCTGTGCTGCTGCTGTTGCTCCGATTCTCATGGAGCTGGCGTCTGTCTTGGGTGCACTTTGTGCCATTGCTATTGCACTGATTCTCATGGAGCTAGTGTCTCTGTCTTGGCTGCACTCTGTATTGGGGCTGGTATGGTTAAAGCTCACATTCATCTCACAATTTTTGCTTCTCCCTGGGCTGGTGTAATTGCCCCACCTGCTTTTGTCTCAGTTATGATCCCCTGGGGGCTAGGTGCTTCTTAGGCTCACTAAAGCAGCACTTCTGACTCAGCCCCACCCTGGGAGTATGCTGTCTCTGTGCATGCATCTTCTAGTCTCTGTCCGGGCCGTGCTCTGCCCAGGCAGATACCTCCTCAGGCATACACTTTACTCATGGGGCCTGTGTTTCTGTCTCAGATCTGTTCCACCAGTGGCTGCCATCGGTTGCTAAGAGAGGCGGGGAGTATCTCTCCAAAATATCAACAGGGATGGGATCCTTATTGTTTCTGCTGCTGCTGCTGATGCTCTGTGCCATGGGGCACTGCCTCTCCCTCTCCCTCTTGGTCCACAGTCCTCTCCTTACCCCCCATCACAAAATCAGCACAGACCTACAACAGCCCACACCCTGTCCACACCTCTTGAGAAAACTTCCCAGAATCTGGACTCCATGGGGGACAGACTTCCAGACCTTGGGATGAGACTGAAGGGGGAGCACTGGGAGTTCAGAACTGTAGGTAAAGAATTTATATAGCTTTATGTCTGGCAGGAGAGTGCCACTAGTGTTAGTGTGTCCTCTCTGCGGAAGGAGTTCTGATTTTTAGAGGGTCTCTCCTGTGGGATAAAACAGGAGGGTATCAGAACCCTGATACCCTTGTGCTTGCCTGTTTGTAGAAAGTATACTGTGAGCTTTTCTCATAGGGGAGGGGACTCCCATCCCTTTGGCAATGGATTTTGTACCTATTGTTTGTTTCCTTGGGGTTTCAGCTTGCCTCAGCAGGGTTGGTGTGCATTCTTCAACCTTTTCTCTTGGCTCAGCTCCAAACCATCAGCTTACTTGCTAAACTTCTGTCCTCTAACTCTTCTTCTGGATGGGAGCCTCTGTGGAAAGCTGGCTCCAGCTGGCCATCTTACCTCCGCCCCGCATAGTCAACTTTTTATTTGGACTTTAGAGAGAGGCCTAATGGAATTTTATGGAGAAGAGACTTAGGGTTGTTTATATTAGTTGTAGGAGATACTGCATGGATCACCTATTGTGTAACAAAACACCTCAAACAAATTGCCTTCAAGCAAAGTCATTTATTCTCACCCATGCACCTGCTGGTGACTAGGGGTGGGCCAATCAAGGTCTGACAGGCCTGACACTAGGTTGTGAGTTGGATCCAGGTTTATTCCAGGTATATATAACCCTCTTTTCTTCAGTGGGCTGCCTGGGGCATGTTCTTCTTATGGTAAAGGTAGGAGTGCAAGAAACCATACCCATGCAAGCAAGTACATTGCAATCTGTTGCAGTCATGTTTGCTAATATTTATTACATTGGCCAGAGCAATTCACATGGCTGAGCTCTAGGTCAAGGCCTCCAGTAAGAGGAATTGTGAAGTCATTTGGCAAAGGGTATGAATGCAAGAAGAAGTAAAGAGGTAGGATCAATAATTTAGTAAACCACAGGGCCTAGAAAGATTTTCCTCCCAATATTTAGTTTTAATATTGTATTAATATATATATTTTTTGAGACAAGGTCTTACTCTGTTGCCCAGGCTGAAAGTGTAGTGGCATCATCATAGATCAAACTCCTTGGCTCAAGCAATCCTTCTTCCTCAACTTCTGGGACTATAGGCATACACCACTGAGCCCAGCTAATTTTTCTATTTGTTCAAGATGGAGTTTTGCTCTTGCTCAGTTGAGCTGGTTTCTAACTCCTGGCCTCAAGCAAGCCTGTCTCAGCTTCTCAAAGTGCTAGGATAATAGGTATGAGCCCCCATACCTGGCCTAGGAAGATTTTTTAAGTGCAGACAAGAAAAACAGCATGAAAGTGCTGAGAACAAAAGGCATTAATTTGAGAAGGATCTGTTTTGTTTGGAGAGGTTATCTCTGGGAACACAAAATACAGGCTCTGAGGGTAACTCAAGAATTCTCCTAAATGAGAGATCCAGGTTTGATCTGAATTGATATTGAATGATGAGGATGGAAATACAGAATTAATAAAAGTCAGAAATTACCCATTGTCTTGGGGCCCTATTTACCTCATACACTATTTTGCTAGGCTACGATCCTCAGAAAGCAAAGGATTGCTTCTGCCTTTTTCTTTGCTAGTTTTCTGGAACTTAATTAATTCCGTGCCACATAATAGGTTTTCCATGGTTCTTTACTTAATTAATCGACAAATACATGACTGAATGAATGAAACATGGAAGCTATGTTTGAGGGAATTTTAAGCTGTTCCTTTTTTCTGTGGCTTGTACAAAACATCTGGATAATTGAGCAATAGCAAGTCAGGGCTGCACCAGAGTCCACTGAAAGCATGGACTCGGAATGGAAGTCCAGTTTTAGACCCTTCACAATGCTGACCATTAACCAAGAATTAATGCTGTGCTTCATGTTCTGGGGACATTTTAAAAATAAAAAAGAATTAACCCTGAAGAAAATGCGTGGGGAAAGAGTGGCCTCAAATCAATCCAAAGAAGAGTTAAAAGAGGAAACGGACAGCAAGCAGTTTCCCAGATTGAAGAAAGAACCATCCTGGGACTTCCTTTTACAAACCAGATGGCAACCTCCAGCTGGCTGCCTTAGAGATACTAAAATTAGAAGTACTCAGGAGCTAAGCAGACCCGCCCACTTGCAGGGCTGTGGGAGGCCCTGGATGCTAGGGTTTGTAATTATCTCCCAACTGAGTTTTTGTGTGGTAACATAGCTGGCAGAGCTAAAGTTACTGCAGCATTTTTTGTATTAATTTGAAATAGCCTCAAGTTATATTATTTTATGGATATAAAGATGTAATGCTGGTTAGATCAGTTTTTTTTTTATATTGGATGGTGGTGGTTGGTTAGAGGTGAAGAAGTTACGAAAACAATTTCTCATTTGCACTTTCTCATACCATTGGTGTTGATGTAACCTTGTCTACCGTTTTGGATAGCAACCTGATAATGATTAACAAATTTTTAAATATGTATGACCTTTGGCACCAACAGGGGCTTTTCCATGAGGGCTTTGTGGACCATGTTAAGGCATTTTGTCCCTATCCAAGGAGCAAAGGGAAATTATTATAGTATTTTTAAAGTAAGAAGGGCTGGATGTCGAGTTTGTTGATCTGATCAGATTTCTACTTTGAGAAAGTACCAATTGAGAGACAATTTAGGTGAAAGAAGATGGTGCATGATCTGAAGTGGTGGTGACAGAGTGGAAAAGGGGGGTGCATTTGAGCGAATCATAGGGGCAAATTTAGTAGGAATTGGTAAATGTGTGAATCTGGGGAGATATTAAGAGGGAAAGGTGTGAGGGAGGAGCCAAGATGGCAGTCTGTAGCCAGCTTTCTGCAGATGCTCCCACCCAGAAGGAGAGTTAAAGGACAGAAATTTAGCAAGAAAGCCAACGGCTTGGAACAGAGCCAAAATAGAAGGTTGAGGAATGCACATCAACCCTGCTGCAGCGACCTGTGACCCCAAGGATACAAATAAAAGCTCAGATTCCAACACAGAGTAACCGATTCTCTAGGGTAAGACAGAAACCAGCTGAAAATAAGACAGAGTCACTTAACCCCACCACATCAAGAAGGCCCCCAGTTTTTCGCAGGCAGTAGCAATGAACGGGTTGGCAAAACTCTAGGGGAAAAGGTACAAACACCAATCCCAGCTTACAGGCAAAGGAAGGACTGGTCAATCACTATTCCTAGAACCCCCAACCCAACTTATCCTTACCTACTCACTCAGCCAAATGGTGCAAAATAAATATGGGGTGGAATCAGCAGAAAACCTCTGGAAACATGAACAACCAGAGTAGATCAAGCCCCCCAAAAAATAATTTGGGGGATGTAAATGACAATCCTATGCATAAACAGATGGCTGAGATATCAGAAATCGAATTCAGAATTTGGATTGCAAACAAGATTAATAAAATAG
>CAUYRH010181884.1:0-11132 GCA_963574655.1 Perodicticus potto | reverse complement strand
TGTCATATCCAAGAAATCATTGCCAAATCCAATATCGTGAAGATTTCTCCCTAGATTTTCATAGCTTTAGGCCTTATGTTTAGGTCTTTAATCCTTTTTTGAGACAGAGTTTTACTATGTCACCCTCGGTAGAGTGCTATGATGTCACAGCTCACAGCAACCTCAAACTGTTGGGCTTAAGTGATTCTCTTGCCTCAGCCTCCCAAGTAGCTGGGACTATCGGTACCTCCCACAACACTCAGCTATTTTTTGTTGTTGTTGAGCTGTCATTGGTGTTTAGCTGGCCCAGGCCGGGTTCGCACCTAGCCACCCTTTGGTGCATGTGGTTGGCACCATAACCATTGTGCTATGGGAGCTGCCCCACTTTGCTTAATTTTTATTTAAGGTAAGATCCAGCTTTATTCTTTTGCATGTGATATCCACATTTCTCAGCACCACTTATTGAAGAGATTGTCACTTCTGGTTGATACCTTACATCTGGCTTAAAGATCATTTGACTATATATGTGATGGTTTCTTTATTCTATCCCATTGGTTTGCCCATGTGTCTTTACACCAGCACTGCACTGTTTTGACTATTGCAGTTTTAATACTTTGAATAGGGAAGGGTTGATCTTTTAACTTTCTTCTTTTTCAAAATCACTTTTGTTATTTGGGGTCCCTGAGACTCCATGTGGATTTTATGGTGAAATTTCTATTTCTGTAAAAAATGCTATTGGGATTTTGAGAGATATAATACATTGACTCTTTAGATTGTTTTGGGTAATATTGACATCTTAATCATATTTAGTTTTCCAATCCATAATGACATGATACCTTTCATTTTTTTTGTGTCCTAAACCTCTTTCAGTAGTGTGTTGTAGTTTCCATGCATGAGATTTTTACCTCTTGTTTAGGTGTACTTTGAAGTATTTTACACTTTTTAATGCTAGCATAAATATAATTATTTCTTAACTTCCTTTTTATGCTATTCTTTTTTAGTGTATATCTATTTGGTCTTTTTCAACAATGATTAATCTTCAGTATCTATTTGGTGAGATAGTCTCATGGTTTCTTTTCATTCATTGGACATGATTTTATTTTTGCAACATATTTTAAATAATTGTTTTAAATCTTCACATAATAAGTCATTATGTGGGCTTTCTCAGAAAATTTTCCTATGAATCTCCTTTTCTGGCTTTGCATGGGCTTTATTTTTACATACGTTATAATTTTGCTCAAAACAGCTTGAGCATCATGATTGAGCAAATTTAGAAATAATTTAGAAACAAAATCCTTCTTCCTCATCTGCACTTTGTTGATGCTTGCTGTGATTTGTTCAGTGGATTTTATGAGCAGGTATTGCCAAGTCTGTGTTCTTTGCCATGTTTGGCCACTGAATGTTCTGTTATGTTAATTTAATGATCAGCTAGTGATTAAACAAATATTTTGTTAAGTGGCTACAGTTAAAAGGACATCTCCTAGTATTTCCTATGTGCTCTGTGTGTGGGGGGTAGCATGAATTCAGCATTAAACCATGCAATTACAACTCTACCCTCTTTCCTTGCCATTTGTGTGGAGACTTAAAACATTTGTCAGAGGTGAAAAGTTAGGGCCTTCTCATTTCTTTCCTGAGTTTGTGCACAGTACTGGTCATGAAGATGACTTTCTAGATTTCCAGTGAGATGGAGCCCTTCAAAGCCTTCATTCTTCAAAGTATCTCTTTTAGCCTTTGTTCCCAAGCTTTTTGGTTAGTTTATTATTTGTCTCAACTCTTTCATACTGCTGTTAGGCAGGCATGACTAATATATTGACTTGTAAATTTGGCAAACATTCCTCCTTGGTCACCTCTGTGCCATAAAAATTCTGAGTTAGGTTAAGATAAAAGCAAGCCCCTTATGATCCAAGGACATATGACCAGACAGCTTAAATGAACAACCACATTCTTTGTGATTGAGATCTGTTCTGTTTCCTCCGGCATCGCCTTTCTTGGTTGCAGCCGTCATTGTTGTTTTTGGCGGGCCCAGGCTGGATTCGAACCCGCCAGCTCAGGTGTATGTGGCTGGTGCCTTAGCCCGTTGAGCCACAAGCGCCGAGCCTTCCGGCATCACCCTTCTTAACAGTACTTGGAAAGTGAACTGTTATATTTAAGGTTATATTTGAGCCAAATCCAGAGGAAGTTAAAACATCACAAAGCTCTCTGCTTTTCCAAGATCCTACCAGGTTTTTCTTGATTATGCATTTACTTTGTTGTTGCAAGCCTCTTATTAATTTCTAGAATTACAAAATTTTGGTTGTTACAGATATTGCCAATTTTATTAGCTTTATGGAGGGAGAAAACTTTGTGCTTCCTTACCCTACTCTTTTCATTAACAACACTCCTTTTAGGATTTTTAATAAATAATATTGAATATCTATGAATGCGAATCCAAACTAAAGTATTAATCCAAACTAAAGTATTAATATATTTTAACAGTGTATATATTTATTTTAAAATAATATGGAAACATATAATCTATATGATACTCTGTGCCTTGATCCCTGTTTCTCTTACACTATTGGAAATGTAACTAGGTACTTGTCACATGGTTATCAATTTGTATGATTTTTATATATAATTTCCCCCTTTAATTCTCATAATAAATGTATTTACAGAGGATAAAATATTCAGAAATAGTGAGGATAACCTGGAGTCAAATTAGAACTACACATGAATTACTCTTCCTGAGTCTATATATTTAAAAATAACATGAACATGCTTGGGTGATAGATGCTTAGTGGGGAGGATCCTTTCTTTAATGAAGAGGTTCATGGATGAATGCAGAGCAATCCTGAAGTTTTACCTCAAACTATCATCTCAAGGGAACACTCATTAAAATAATTCCTTAATGAAATGGTATAAATGGGTTCTCCAATATTTTAGGCTTGTCTCTGAGGAAGGACTTGACTGAAACCTTTGATGTTTTATAATCAGAGAGCCTTTTTGATCTTTGCTTGGTTATGCCGATTTTACATGATATTCCCCAGTTGATAATAATTCTGTCATATTAAAATCATTCTTCTTTATTCTTGACGGTCATCAAAGAATATTTGTTTTAGCCAAATTAATTGCCTGTGGTATAAGTGCAACCAAGGGATTAGTTTCTGTGAAAGGTTTAAAAAAGCTTGTTCAACTATCTAAATTTCAAGTACCGACTGAGTTGCATTTGTTTAAGCCTTTATTTCAATCTTTGGAGGAAAAAATAAGTCATATTACTAAAATTATCTTTAATATGTATCAGAGTATGGAGATACCAAAATAAATAAAAAGTCTAGACACCAAAAAGAATAGAAATATGCTTGCTTTAAAAATAGGCTATTGATATTTGAGTTGTACAGGAAATGAAATACCTACGACTATTGTCCTGAAGACCATTTACTGAGCAGTCAGTATTTTGAATCTCTAAAACAGCAGTAATCAGAAGTATTCTCTTTTGAAAAAGAATTTCTAGAAAAACGGGCTTCAAGCTAGACACTTTTGTCTTGGTTTTCTAATCTGTTTAAACTGTTTGGAGGACTATTATAAGTATGAAAGACGTTTTAAACTCTATAAACTGAAACATAGACATAGTTATTTAATTTACCACACAAGAAGTTTGTGATTGTGAAAAATGTATATTCATTGGGACTCTCTATTTGAAAGGAACAGAAACTAAAAATGAACTGCTTTACGCATTCCAGAAATGTTTGGGTTACATAGCCAAATTTCAAGAACAGTGTTGGAGGTGATACAGGAATGATGAAAAGTAGATTCAGAACCCAGAATTTCCTCAACTCTGATTCTCTCATCATATTGGCTTCTTCACCTGGAGATGTTTGGCTGTCAGCAGGTGCACGGATGCTTTGTAAGACCTACACAACCAATGAGGAAAAAAGGCTGTTCCCCACCAGTTATTCCCCATTCTTAAATTTCAAAATATTAAGGAGGCACAAATATTTTGTTACATGGATATCTTGTATAATGCCTAAGTCAAGGCTTTTGGTCTTCCTTTCACCAGAATATTGTTTGTTGTATTCAACAGCTAAGTCTTTATCCTTAAACCCCTTCTAATCTCCTTCTAATTTGGTTTCTGATGTCTTTTACATCTCTTTGTGTCTGGGTGTATATATCATTTAGCTTATGATACTATGTGGGGTGTGTTTTTAGAGTTCTGAGAAACTTCATTTAGGCTGATGGTTTCTAGTTCCAAGTTGCTATAAAATTAATATCTACAGTCAGAACTCAACAGTTCCATCAAAGTTGCCATAAAAGACATTATTTCATTCTTTTTCATATTTTCATGGCTGAGTAGTACTCTGTGATATATATACACACATTTTTTTTTCTTTATCCACTTGTTAATAGATTGGCACTTAGGTTGATTCCTCATCTTTGCAGTTGTGAATTGTGTTGCAAAAAGCATTAAAGCACAGGTGTCTTTTTGATAAAATGACTTATTTTATTTTGGGTAGATACTTACCAAAAGGGTTTTCTGATTAAATTGTAGGTCTATATTTATTTATTTGAGGAATCTTCACATTGTTTTTCATAGAGGTTGTACTGATTTGTAGTCTCACTAACAGCATATGAGCGTTCCTTTCTAACTGCACATACCAGATAATCTAATAGGTATTGGAAACATAATAAACAAGACAGATAAGATTCCTGTCCTCATTGGGCTTACTGTTGAGTTCTGACTATAGATATTAATTTTAAAAATTATCCAAATATTTTATTATAGTTGTGATCAGTTCTGTGGCAGGACAGCACGTGGTGCTGTGAGGGCATGCAATAGTGAACTCAACTAACTAAAGATAGGATGGGGAAGGACATCGCCTCTGAAGATTGACATGTAAATTAAATCTGAAATCAAGAGATGCTTAATAATACTAGTGTGTTGCTAGACAAGAATGTATGGATGATAGAGAGGATTCCAGGTGAGGCAAGAAAATATTCAAAAATCTAGAGGCTGGGAATATTTTTAAAATATGAATCAAATGCAGGCCCATTTGAATGAAGCATAAGAAAAAAGAGGGAAAAGAGCACAAGCTAAAATGGGGAGACAGGCTATTCTAGGCCACACTCATTAAAAACATTCTTAGGATTTTGATCAAAACCACACACATTTTCATAGAGTTTTTGGTTTCTGATCAAGATTGCACCTAAATTTATATACAGTCCTCTAATTATAAATAAATAACTATGACATATAAAACATATCATTCAAAGCAGTAGAGAGTCAGGCTCCAAAAACAAGCAGTGGAGAAAGCTGATGAGATGGGCTTGCTGGTATGAGGAGCAGGGCACTGTCGGTGGTGGCCAGCAACTGGCTCCCTGGAGGGTAACAGAGAATAAGTATAGAGAATTGACATGAAATCACAGCCGGCTGGCTGCTTGGGGCCAAGGGATGCTGCGAGGCAACCTTGGCTGTTTTAACTGCCCCGGTTCCAAACATTAGGAATGCATATAATGCCAAATTATCCTACCAAGTTAACTGTAGAATCAATTAGGGGAAATGACCAAATTCATTCTAATGAATCTAGCATAAGCTTTATACCAAAACTAGGCAATAAAAGTTTTAGAAAGCAAGCTATATATGACTCTCACTTATGAATTTGAGTATAAAAAGTTTTCTCAAAATTCTAATTTGTATACAGTACATACAACAAAGATACATTAAGAGTATATATAGTTAATCTTAGGAAAGCAAAAATTCTTCAGTATAAGAAGAGCTGGTAAAGTAATAGCAATTCATCAAATAAAATTATCTACATGATTATCTCAGTATAAACAGCAAAAACAGATACAACACCATTTCGACACCATTTTATAGATTAAAAAATAAAAGCTCTTAGCAGATAGAATAGAAAATAAAACATGCTGTTTCTGTTGTTTTCTATGTATATCTAATACCCATTCCTGATCCCCCTTTTACTTATCCATGCCCTCTATCAAGACTGACAAAGTCAACTACTCAGTTTCCCATCCTTTCTTGTGTAATAGCGGCCAGATGAGCCAGGTTTGTCATTGAGGTATAGCTAGTCCTATTTTCTTCCTATCACCAGCATTGCATGTGGATGTGATGCTTGGCATTATGGGGAAGCTCAGAGATCCTGATCCAGTAGGTGACATTAATAAGCTGCTGCCCATGCCTGGAACCACCTATCTCCAATTTATTGCTATATAATACAATCAAATATCTTTATTGCAAGCATCGGTGTTACTTTTATCCAAAAGCATTTCTAACTGAAACAGAAGGAAATTTTCTTAACTTGAAAAAGGGTATCCATTCAAACTGTATCATAGTGTGTTACTAATTGATAAAACTTTAGAAGTCTCCCATTAAATTCAAAAATGAAATGATGACAAAAGTTCTATGCAAAGACTAGACTTACTAGTCTGTCTAGTAGGATAGGTGCTAACAATAATTAGAAAAGAAAAGTGAAACATCTTTAATTTGCCAAGAGTATGATTTCTTTCATAAAAAAACTGAAAACCACATCTAGAAAAACAAATCTTTAATTTGCCAAGAATATGATTTCTTTCATAAAAAACTGAAAACCACGTCTAGAAAAACTAATGGAACCACTATGAGAATTTTGCAAGTTTGCTAGATTTGAGGTCAACTGAACACAATTGCATAACCACTATCCATCAGTACAAATAAATTGGTACCTTTAATAACATTACCTAATAAGAATAAAGTGCTTAGAAGTAGCTCCTAGAGTTTAATACTGTTAAGGGGATAATTTCAAAATATTACTGAAGTCCATAAGACTTGAATAAAAGGAGAGCTACACTAAATTTAGGAATTAATCACTCTATCTTAAAGAGACATAAATTAACCTAAACTCCATATATATTTTCAATGCAATCTCTAAGACCTAAGTAGGTTTAGTCAGAGTGTTAACAGCTCATTATAAAACTGACATGAAGGTACAAAGGGCCAAAAACAGCTGGGACAAATTTAAGAAAGAAATATAATACAAGGAAACTTTACCTAATATGTTTAATACCATATTAATTATGATTATACAGTGTAGAAGTTGCTTAAAATTAAGCAAATGGAAAAGTGAGACATTTTAAGGAAATAGAAACACCTATGTAGAAACTTAATATTATTTCAAAGATGTCCTTAAAACTGTTAGGAAAGGTTGACTATGTGAATAGATAGTTCTGAGAAAGTTAGTTATCCACATGAAAAACAACTGGATTCCCATTTCACCTTACATAAACAATTAGTTGGATACAAAGCTAAGAAAGAAAAGGTAGACCTTTAATGATAAAAAAATATTTTTATCATCTTGGGCTAGAGAATGATTTATTAAGTTGCAAAATAACATGAATATTAAAGGAAAAAATTGGTGAATTAATTATATAAAATAAAAACGATTTTGGTCTTTAAAAGATACCATTAACAAAATCAAAATACAAATCATGTGGACACCATGGCTCAAGCCTATAATCCTAGCACTGCGGGAGGCTGAGGTGAAAACATTGCTTGAGCTCAGGAGTTCAAGACCAGCCTGAGCAAGAGCCAGACCCCATCTCTACTAAAAATAGAAAAATTAGCTGTGCATTGTGGTGAGTGCCTGTTGTCCAGCTACTTAGTAGGCTGAGGCAGGAGGATCACTTGAGCCCAAAGTTGAAGTTGCTGTGAGCTATGATGACAGCATGATGCTCTACCCAGGGTGACAGAGTGAGACTCTTTCTCAACAAACAAAACAAAACAGGTAAAGAGAAAAAAAAAATCTCGTAGAAGTAGGATATTACAAAGAATTAAGATATAGAAATAATAAAGGATTTCTACAAATAAGGAATAAAATAGTAATAACCTATCAGATAAGTGAGCAAAGGCTTGGAGTAAGGAAAAGAGAGAGAAACCTAATCTATGCACAGGAAAATATTCTAAATCTCACTGATTATTTGGAAGCATACAAAAAATAAATGAAATTTCACTTTGCAACCATGTAATTTGAAACATTAAATCCAATTTGACAATTCAATGAGTTGAGAAGGATGTGTAACCACAAAAACTCTCATTTAATTCGGAAGGAATGTTCGTTGATTACTTTGCAATGGAATTTAGCACAGTTAAGCAATGCGAGTTATGTCCACAACCCTCTTACTTTTTATATATCTGAGAAAAAGTTATGATAACCCAGGATAGCAAGCAAGATGTTCATGGCAACATTGCTTGTCATAATGAAGATTAAAAGTGACCTACGTATCCATTGACGAAAGAATAGATAAACGAGATGACTTCACAGAATACTGAATGATTTCAATGAATGAACTAAAGTTATATAGGATTTCTAAAACATAAAATTGAACAGAAAACTCAAGCTTCCTAATTACATGCAAATTATAAAATAACTCTTCAATATAAGGTTTCTGCTACATATGAGTAGTCATTGATAAAAACATGCAAGGGAATGATGAATATCAGATTCAAGATAATGTTCCCTTGTGGGGGAATAAGGGAAGAGGACTGAGGAGAAATGCATAGAAGCTTTACTTATCTGAAATATTTTATTTTTAAGCTGACAGTATGTTATGTGGATTTTATTATATAATTCTTGAGTTTTATATGTCTGAAATTTTGGCAATGATCTATGTATTCTCTCTCCTTCCCTTCTCCTTATGTACTTATCTACCTATCTGATACACAAATGGAAAAATAGGTAATGGGTCTATAGGTATTATTATTTTTACTAAATATTTCATTTTCTAAAAGATTATGCTTGCTTCTGTATGGATAATACCTCAGAAGGGGATAGATTGGAAGTGAGATGCCGTGAGCCCTATGGCAGTAGTAGATGGAAAAAAATAGTGAATCTGAAAACATTTAAGAAATTGTATAGATATCTGCACAGTTTGACATCGAAAGTTTAGAGAAAGGTTAGTGCATCATGTTTCTTCTATTACCAGAAAACATAAGAAGAAAGGTTAGCTCCTATTTGAATTTTAATACTCACTCTTTATACTTCTTGAAACATTCTTTAATGAGTTGTATACCTTAATAAGTACATTCTGGAACCTTTGTCATGGAGTTCAATAGGAAGGAATTTGTGGCTTAGCTCCTTCTGAAAAGCCGTATACAAATGTTTCCATTTATAGAAAATGTAGGCTCTTTCAAATGACATATTAAGGTTACACTGAACTGGCATGAGTTGGTTTAGGGGAGATCCATTACCCGATTCTTCCTGTGGACACGATTTTGAGTTATGAAAATGCTGATTGGAAGGAAACAAATGATGTTTTCAGTGAGAATCACCTGTTAGGAAAGAGATGCTGGTGAGAGGTTGAAAAATTTGGGGGTGTACAATAGAAAGGGCCCTAAAAAGGCTGATGTGCAAAGCTTTTGTAATTGATAAGAATCCTAGTGAAAAATCTGTATTATTAGCACTTTTTCCCCAGCATGACTTCTGTGGATGAGAACTTGCTGCATGTTGCTATGTAATCTTTTTATTTCTGCGCTAGTTCTAGCTGTAGAATTTTTAAATTCTTGTACTTCTTCAGCTATAATGGGAAGGCACAACAAACAGTTGTTTCTCACCTTCATAACCTAAAGTTATTTATTTAAGACTTTGCCATAGCATTGTTTGTGCTTGGTCAAATTCCTGGCAAATAGTAGAAGGTGCAGCTTCCATTCTTTTTGTGTTACTGATTCCACTGATATAACAGGGTATGAAAAGAAAATAGATACCACTGAATGTCAGCAAAGTGCACAAATGAAACTGTTTAAGAACAAAGGCTCAGCTAATTAGACATCTGAGACTCAATATGGCAGTCTTATTGGACATGTATGACCTTTTCTGATTGGTCTTCATGATCCCATCCCTTAGTGTGAACCAGAAAGAATGAATATATGTTTAAAAATAAAAGTATCTTCTTTTGATCAGTTTTGGGATAGTAATGGAGAAAATAGATGTTCCTGGTAACTTGAGGTAAGATTAAAAATCTTACTATCATAATATGTGTTATTCACTGAGTTCAAACTCAAATTAAATCTTTGCCAGGTATTGTTCCAAGAACTTGTTAGTGGGAAAACAGATAAAAAGAAAAAAAAAAACCCAAAGATTAGAACCTGATGGTGGAAGAGGGAATGAGTCAAAGTTGTATATAGCCTCTCCTTGTATAAAAGTATAACTTCCATAAATTTCTTAGAAAAGGTTTAATATTATAATCAGGCTTTTCAGGGTGTATTTTATTTGCATTTTTGGCAATCAAAACCAGTGTCTGCTTTGATATAGGGAAAGCTCCAGGACAGGAGAGTTAGATAGATATTTAGATAATCACTGGTTTTGACTGCCAAAAATGCAAATAAAATATACCTGGAAAAGCCTGATTATAATAGATAGATATTTGTATAAAAATAGATATTATTAAAAATTATACGTTGACTCCAGGGTATTAGGATTGTGAGGAAGGCTTACAGGTCATTTGTTTCCATTCTACTTACTATTGAAGACTTCCTATTCTCTACTGAATCTCACACATTCTCAGGTACAATCAGGCAATCTGAAGGCTGCTTATCCTTCTTTTTCTTTTTGTTTTTACTTTTTATTTTTTTATTGAGTCATAAACATGTATATCATGTATACATTAATGGATTTATGGGGTACAATGTGCGGTTTTTAAATACAATGTGGAATGCTTACATCAAACTAGTTAATATAGCCTTCACCTCATTTACTTAATTATTGTGTTACCAGGAACAACATAGCAGCTACATGGGTTTTCAGGCAACGGGTGCATGATCGACAGGCCTCTGCTCGCTGCCTAATGGAAAGACCCCAGAAAGGATTCGGCAGCAGCAGTCTACAGTGCAAACGTGGCCAGCATTGTCCCTGAAAATAACACAGTTAGCTGACGGCCCTATAGGAGACACTTGAGGGGAAAACACGTGGCAAAGGGCTCAGTTACATTACATTCTACTGCATACACTTGAAATAGTACAGTGTGTTTTTTCTCCAGACTCTTATCAATAATTTTCATGCTTTCTGAAAAAAATAAAAACTGAAACTTTCTTTCAGTCTGTGATGAAGTGAGGTAAAGCCATACTATAAAGCAGAGCTAATTTACACTCTGTAGGACAGAGTACTTATCTGATTAATAAGTGTCCATCTCTC
>CAUYRH010181881.1:0-11762 GCA_963574655.1 Perodicticus potto | reverse complement strand
TTCTCTTCCAGCCTTGCACCAATACTGCACCTTATGATTACTGTAGTGCAATAACTCTCAAAATCAAGAAAAGTAATACCTCCCACTTTATTATCCTTTTAAAAATTCATTTTAGCTCTTCTAGTTCCTTTGCCTTTCCACATAAAGTTTAGTATAAGCATGTGTCTG
Source organism: Perodicticus potto (assembly GCA_963574655.1). NCBI lineage: Eukaryota > Metazoa > Chordata > Mammalia > Primates > Lorisidae > Perodicticus > Perodicticus potto. The sequence goes on along the minus strand of CAUYRH010181881.1, from coordinate 11,594 downwards.
TCTACAGAATACTTTGCTAGGATTTTTTTTTGTTTGTTTTTGGAATTGTATTTAAACCTCTAGATCAAATTAGAGAGAATTAACATCTTTACTCTGTTAAATATTTCAATCCCTGAACGTGGTCTGATTCCCCATTTATTGAGATCTCCTTTGTTTCTTTCATCAGTATTATATAGTTTTTTTTTTACAAGTCTTGTACATGTTTTGTTAGCTTTACACCTAGGAATTTAATTTATTTTGACAGATAAAAACAGAATATTTAAAATTTCAGTTTCTATGTATTTATGGATAGAATATGAAAATACAATTCATTTTCATGTTGACCCTTGTAAACTCAATATTAATTTTAGGATATTTTTATAGATTCATTAGGATTTTCTATAAAAAGCACCATGTCATCTCAAATAGGGGCACTCATTTCTTCTTTCCTGATTCACATATTTTTTCGTTATCTTATTATACTAACTAGAACTTCCAATTTAATGTTAAACAGTGGTGGCGAGAGCATATATTCTTACCTTGTTCCAGATTATAGAGAGAAAGTATTAGAGATTTTTTTATCATGAATGGGTATTGAGTTTTGTCAAATTTTTGGGGGGGTGATTTTTCTCCTTTAGCCTGTTAATATGGTTTATCAATTAATTTCTAAACGTTGAACCAGACTCGTATCTCTGGAATAAACCTTACTTTTTAATGACGTATAATTTTTATATAGTCCTGAATTTTATTTGATAGTATTTTATTAATTTTTGCATCTGTATATATGCAAAATTATTTATTTTTGCATATATTTTTGCAAATATATTTTTGGTAGACAAAATAATAGGCATCCCTTAGACATGAACATCTCAATTCCTCAAACCTGACAATATGTTTCTTTCCATAGAAAAAGAAAAAGATCATGCAGATATGGTTGAGTTTTTAAGGATCTTGAGATGGGGATATTATCCGGATTATCCAGGTGGGCACAATCCAATTAAATGAGTCCTTAAAAGCAGAGAACTCTTCCCAGATGCAATCAGAGGGAAATGTGACTAAGGAAGAGAGAACCAAAGAAATGACAGTATGAGGACTCAGCCTATGGTTGCTGGATTTAAAGATGGAAGAAGGGGACCATAAGCCAAAAAACGTAGGCAACCTCTAGAAGCCAAAAAAGGTTTGTTTCATGGCCCAAAATGCGGTCTATGTTGGTCCCATCGGCACTTGAAGAGGTATATATTCTGCTGTTATCGGATGACGTGGTCTACAAATGTAGATTAGATCCCGTTGGTCAATGGTGTTTTGAGCTGTTCTATACACTTACTGATTTTTTTTGTCTATCAATTCTTCATGAAGTGTATTGAACTCTCCAACTATAATTATAAATTTTTAAGACTGGGCACAATGGCTCACATTTGTAATCCTAGCACTCTGGGAGGCCAAGGTGGGTGGATTGCCTGAACCCACCAGTTCCAGACCAGCCTGAGCAAGAATGAGACCCCATCTCTATTAAAAATAGCCAGGCATTGCAGCGGGTGCCTGTAGTCCCGGGTACTTGGGAGGCTGAGACAGGAGAATCACTTGAGCCCAGGAGTTTGAGGTTGCTGTGAGCTGTGATGCCACTGCACTCTACCAAGGTCAACAAAAAATAAATAAATAAAATATATTGTAAATTTTTATATTTTTCCTTTCAATTCTGTTGGAGTTTTCTCCATGTGACTGCTTATATTTTTAAGTTTTAATTATTATGGTTACGTAATAGGTGTATACATTTATGAAAGACATGTGATGTCTCAATACATGTGTATAATGTATACTGGTCAAATCAAGGCAACTGGAGTAGCCATCTCCTCAAGCACTCCTTTTGTTAGGAAAATCCTAATTCCATTTTTTTAGTTTTTTAAATATATAATTGATTATTCTGTTGCTCTATTATGTAACAAAAAGTTCTAGATCTATTTTGAGTTATATTTTATGAGTGGTATAACACAACAGTTCGATTTCTTTTCTTTTTTTTCTTTTTTTTTTTTTTTCTTTTTGCATGTATGTATTCAGTTTTCATGACACCATTTATTGAAGAGACTTTCTGTTCTCCTTTGTGTATCCTTGGCACCTTTGTCAAATATTAATTGGATATACATATTTGAGCTTATTTCTGACCTCTCTATTCTATTTCATTGGTTTCTGTGTCTGTTTTTATGCCCATATCATATCATTTTGACTACTATAGCTTTGCAATATAGACTGACTTTAGGAAGTATGATTTCTCTAGCTTTGTTCTTTCTCAAGATTGTTTTGGCTATGTGGAGTCTTTGTGGTTCCACATGAATCTTATTAAAGAAGTTTCACATCGAGTTTGGCCCTTTTTGCCCTTTCACCTTCCTCTGTATGAGAAGACAGCATTCAAGGCACCATCTAGGAAGCAAACAGATTAGGCCTTCACCAGACACTAAACCTGCCGATGACTTAATCTTGGACTACTCAGCCTCCAGAAAAAATAAATCTCTGTTCTTTACAAATTACCCAGTCTGTAACATTTTGTTATAGCAGCATGAATAAACTAAGATGCTGTGTATGTAATATGCCATTTTACTTTGAATGCTTTCAAATTTTCTGTTTATCTTTTATTTTCAATAGGTTAAGTCTGTTGAAATATGCTGTGGATTTATTTGCATATTTTCCCACTTCAGTTTACTTATCCTTATATACCTGTAGGTTTCTGTTTATCACCAAACTTAAGGAATTTTCAGTCATTATTTCTTCAAGTATTTTTTTTTTTCTGCCCCATTCTAACTCTCTCTTCTTTATTTGGTATTCCCATAGGCCATTGCGAGTCTATTTGTTATTATTTTTATTTTTATTTTTTTGAGACAAAGTCTAAAGCTGTTGCCCTGGGTAGAGTGCCGTGGTGTCACAGCTCACAGCAACCTCAAACTCTTGAGCATAAGTGATTCTCTTGCCTCAGCCTCCTAAGTAGCTGGGACTTGGGAGCTGTAATGCCCAGCCCACCATAACACCCAGCTAATTTTTTTGTTGTTATTGTTGCAGTTTTTATTGTTGTTTTAGCTGGCCCAGGCCAGGTTTGAACCCGTCAGCCTTGGTGTATGTGGCTGGCGCTCTACCCACTGAGCTATGGGTGCTGCCCTGTATTATTTTTAGTCATTTTTCTTTCTCTTGTTCAGATTGGGTCATTCCTACGACTCTGTCTTTAGGTTCTATCCCCTTTCCACTGCCATCTTCAATCTGCTATTAGGTTCAACCACCTTATTTTTCATGTTATATTTTCATTTCTAGAATTCCCATTCTGCTATGATTCCTCATGATTTCTCCCATTAAGACCATATTTTCCTCTAACTCCTTGTGCCTATTTAACATTATTTATTTAAAGTCCTTGACCGATAATTCCAACAACTGGATCATCACAAAATCATTTTCTACTGACAGTATTTTTTTTCTTGATTCTAATTAAATTTTTCTGCTTTCATATATCTATTATTTTTTATTGTATGCTCGTTATTGTGAATGACACAATTTAGCATATTTGGATTAATCTTTCTTTAAATACTGATGAGGTTTGTTCTCATAAGTAGGTTATTCACTAGGGGTTCTTCTTGAATCTGAGGTTGCTTGGTTTTAAGCTTTCTTTGAATGTGTCTAAAGTAGCCCTAATTTAAGGAATGGTCTTCACTCTTATGGCATGGCCTTTCTGGTGCCTCTTCTGTGGACCTAGGTTTTTTACAAGCTCTCTTCACCCTAGCTGAACAAGAATTCCAGTATCTCTCCATACTATGTGACCTCTAGTACCTTCGTTTTGCTTACAACCTATAGCAGCCACTCTCTGAAAGGCCTCATGGCATACCTGGAGGAAATCCTCTCACTGACTACTGGCTCCTCTGCCATTGTCAAAAAAATTGTTTCCAGGAAGAGAAATGGAGAGAATGTGAGGTTCACCTCATTTTTCTCCCTTCTCTCAAGTTCTATATTCCTGAGGTTCTTCCTGTTCAACTCCTAAAAACGGTGTCCTCAAATATTTTTCCAATTTTGTAATTATTTATAGAAAGAAGGCAAGTCCATTGCCAGTTACTTTGTCATGGTTACAGAGCATGTCTGGGTGTTATTCACTACACTTTTCTAAATTTTTTTTTTGAGACAATGTCGGGTGCAACCAAAAAATGGCCGGGCGTTGTGGCGGGCGCCTGTAGTCCCAGCTACTTGGGAGGCAGAGGCAGGAGACTCACTTGAGCCCAGGAATTGGAGGTTGCTGTGAGCCCACCACAACGCCCGGCCATTTTTTGGTTGCAGCCGACATTGTTGTTTGGCGGGCCCAGGCTGGATTCGAACCCGCCAGCTCAGGTGTACGTGGCTGGCGCCTTAGCCCGTTGAGCCACAGGCGCTGAGCCACTTTTCTAAATTTTTAATATTTTTGCTGTAAGTATATATTGCTTAAGTAGTCAGAAGAAAGAATAAGGAAATTTGTCTTTATTTTACAGAACCATAATAAAGGAAAATGTAAATCAAGTAGAAAAGATCTGAATCAAAGGCAGTATTAGCTCATTAGCTCTCTTTGTTGCACCCTCTATTAGCAAAATGTTATTAGAACTACAAAGATGGAAAAATATAAATGATTTAATTTTACGACGAATTGCTATGACTTTTCTTCATTGTATTTTGAGTGTTAGTTGAATACTTAAGCTGGTGAAAGGCATAAAAAACATTTGAGTAGGTTTTGTGTGAAAATTAGTATATAAAAGATTTCTGAGTCTTTGAGAGTATTTATGGAGACGTGTACAATGTGACCATGTGCAAGGTAAGAGATGTGATTGCAGGTAAGAAAGGAGCAAGAAATAGAGAGAGGCAAGATGAATGTTGAGGAATGAAGATTCAAATAGAAAAAGAATGCCCATAAATCTGAAGCTGTTACTCTCCTTATTATTCATATTATCTATATTAATTTGTTCAGAATATTCTCATTAATTTGGGGTAGCTGTCCACACAGCAAGGGCTTGATAGGAATATGTTGGTGGTATACTGCATTCATTGTCTCTGAACAAATAAATGCAGACTGAATTAACTGTATTTGTTTCTGCAGGACGCCCTGTTGGGGAGGAAAAACCATTTACTATTGGATTTCAGTCTTCATCATCACTTACCAAATTAGCAAAGATAGCACCTTTTGTATATATTTGTATGTTTTTTGCAAATGAGTATGTTTGTCCAAACAGGAAGGGTTAATAGTTGAAGGGTACAGGGAAGCATGAATTGAGAGTAGTTTAGACAGTAAGAATAATAATTACACTCTGGAGCCCAGGAGGCCCAGATAAACAATGAATGGAAAGAAAAGCTTGAGACCCAGGTGGGGGAGTGAAAGAGAGCAGGCACATAGAAGAGGCAGTCAGGGACCAATGAAATAGTGCAAAAGTCAGTAGGCTTCTGTCACACTGTTTTTCCTTTTGTGCTTTTTATTTCTCTGTCTCTGGCTCCTCCAGCTCTCCTGCTTCCTCCCACTTATTCCCTCTGGCTCTCTCCCAAAGTTTAGTTCTTGCCCCCCACCTATTCCCCTTTGTCCCCACTCCTTTAGGGGAGTTCATCTATTCTCCTGGTTTGGGCTATTCCTTGTATACAAATGACTCTAATACATCCAGCACTAGCAGTGGCTAACTTGAACTTATTTTCTTTTCTGTATTTTAGTTTCAGTTGTCCATAAGACGTTTCTCCCTTGTGTTTCCTACTGTCCATTGAAATTTCATATGTCAAATTTTTAATTATTCTCCCTTCTCACTTGCCTGACCCTTTTCAAAACAACTCCTAACCTCACCATTGCCACCAATGGCACCATTAGTTTTCCCGTGTCCTATCCTTGCAGCTGTGGAATGTTGTCAATTCCTCTGAAATCTTTACAGTGCATCCAGTATGCTGCCAAATTTTTCTAATCCTTTTTTTTTTTTTCTGCAAAACTCCTTGGGTTTTAAGTTATTTTATTTTCTTTCTAAAATTACATTTAGTAATAACTAATTCATCACAATATTTTCTTAAATGGCCTCCCTACTTCAGCTTCTCTCTTCTCTAATGTAGGGGGGTTCAACTTTTTTTTTTGTCTTCCACTCGAGTATTGGAAGAATAAGAGCTGTCTTGGTCCACACATTGAATGCACAAACATGAACGAAAGCTGATCGGCAAAAGAGAGGTTCATGCATACTTTTTGTGATATCTGGACACCACAGATAAGCAAAAGAAGTGTCACAAAATCAGCATGCAGCCTTCAGACCACAGGTTGGACACCCCTGCTGAGGGGGCACATCCCTCATAGAGATGCTAAACTCAAATCATGTTGCTACATTTCTCTGAACTTCTTTTTTTTTTTTTTTTGTTGGTCGGCCGAGGCTGGGTTTGAACCCGCCACCTTTGGTATATGGGGTCGGCGCCCTACTCGCTGAGCCACAGGCACCACCCTTCTCTCAACTTCTTCAGTCTGCTTTCTTAGGTAAGCCACTCTCTTAGCCTGGAGTTCAGTACCCTTTCTCAGCTGTCTCTCTGTCCCTGTCCCTCTCAAATTCTGCTCTCATTTATCCCAAATGTGCCATCATGGAACTATATACTGGAATGCGTTTTTAAATTGGAAATACACATCAGGCATTTAGAATAGGTTTCTAGATATCTAGAACTAGATGTCAGACCCATCCAGATATGCATATTAGCTGAAGAGGTGGGAGTAGATAAGACACTGGGAAGGTACAATATGATGAGATACAAAATCCAAGGGCAAAACTTGGGGGTGTGCAAATCGGCTTGAGGTGGCATGAGGAGGAAGAACAGTAAAAGAGATTTTAAAAAGCAATCACAGAAGATGAGTATAAATCACTTAATTAGTGCCTGTTACTCATATATACTGGGTAATTACCTCAATTTTCTCTAATCCTTACCAACTCCTGGCAAAGTAGACATTATTAACCCTTTTTCAAAGATGAAACAACGGTGGCTCAAAAAAGTTACATAATGGCAGAGCTAGGATTTTAATATGAATCCACGTCAGTTTTGATACAAAGTTTGTGTGCTTTTCATGAAAGTACATTACAAAGGGATCAAGAATAAGGAAAACTAAAAATATCCCGTTGGATTTGGCGAGAAAGAGGACATTAGTAACCATCCGGAGTTCAGCTTTATACAGAAATGAAAGGGGAAGTCAAGTTTCATATGGGTTGAGACAGAAAAAGCAACATGACTCTTTTAAGAAACTTGATAGGGAAGAGAGATGAAGCTGTAGCTTGAGTATGTAGTAGGAGAAAGGAAAGTATTTTATGGTAAGGGAGGCTTGTGTGTACTTGTCTCCAGAAGGGAAGGAGCAAGTTGAAAGGGAGAGTTTGAAAATACAGGAAAGAAAGTTGGATAAGGGAGTGGGAAGAGATGGGGATATAAAGCACAGGTAGAGAGGAGTTAGCCTTGGCAAGAAGGAAGTGTCTTAGGCCATTTTCTGTTGCTGTGATAGGATACAGGAGAGTGAGGGATTTATAGAGAACACAAATTGTTTTCTCACAGTCTGGAGACTGGGAAGTCCAAGAGCATGGGACCAGCATCTAGGGAAGACCTTGCTGCATTATCCCTTGGTGGAAAATGAGAGGGCGAGCGAATATGGGGAAAAGAGAAAGCAAGAGGGGCTGGGCTTGCTTTATAACAGCCCACTCTTGCAACAATTCACCCACTCCCATCATAATGGCGTTAATCTATTCCTAAGTGTGGATCCCCTGTGACCTAATTACTTCTTGAAGATCTCACCTCTTAATACTGTTTCAATGGCAATTAAATTTCAACGTGAGTTTCATAAGACAAACATTCAGACCATAACGAGGAGGAACAATTATTTCTTGAAGACAGAATGTAGAGAGAGAGGAGGAAGTCAAAGATTCTGAGATAGAAACCATGGGAGTTCTCATTTAGTCTCCTTACACTCTTGGAGAGAGGGCCAGGGAAGAGGAACTTGAGATTGGGAAGGAGCTAAGGAAACTAACACCCCATAAAGGCCTATAACGTTGCAAGTTCCTTACATATGTTTTCTCTTTAAATCCTCACAGGTAGGATTTATTAACCACTGTCCATAGAAGAAATCAAGATAAGAGAGAACAACAGGGAGTAGAGGACAATAAGCAAACGGATAAATCTTCCTCCCATCCTTCACCATTTCCTTTCTGGATCACATTTTCTGCTAATTGCCCTTTTTGTTCCAGCCACTCCTCATCTTTCTTGTGCCTTAAAAAATGTCAGACATGCTCTCACCATAGGGCCTTTGATTCTGCTGCAAAATTCTTTCCCCAGAAATTCGCATAACTCACTCCCTCAGCTCCTTCAAGTTTTGGCTTAAATATCACCTTCTCGGTAAGGTCAATTTAGAATACTCTTTTTAAAACTGCAATTTGTAACACCCACCACTACAGGTACACTCCCAACCTTTATTATTTTCTACTACTTTGTTCCATGACATTCATCATCTTCTAACATAGTGTCCTTTACATACTTCCTATGTTTATTGCTAGTTGTCTGTCTTTTCACGTTAGAGTATGAGCTCCTGGACAGGAATTTGAGTTTCTTTTGTTCACTGATATAACACACATGCCTGGAACAGTAGCTAACTAGGAATATTTGTCACTGAGTATTTGGGGGAATAAATGAATGTGTAGAAGATTATGGTAAGAGAGGCCAACATTCACGATTTGGAGGAAATCGTGGAGGTAAAGGGTCTGAGAGTGGTAACAAAGCCTAAAGTTATAGCCTACTCTGAGGGGTTGGAGAACGTGGTGAGGAGGATCATGGGAACTGAGGAAGTTGGGGCTACCCTGGTGTCAGACTCTTTGCAGGGTCATTGAGGAGACAGTGCGAGTATTGCCTGAGGAGTCTTATAATCAAAAATTGCTGGACTTAACCAAGGAACCTCCCCTTGTCACCCTTACAAGGATTTTCCCCACAATTTCCCCCACACTTTAGAATGGCATTTTGAATTAATTATGGCTGAATGTCCCTAGATAGCAAAACTGACAAGGCTAGGGTTGGAGAATAAGAGACAGGGATAAGATAGGGATAACGGACCCAAGCTTGAGGAGTTTTGTTTTGAAACCAGAGAGAGACAAAATAAGAAAGGAAGGAAAGACAGAGAGGCAACTGAAAGGGAAAAGATGGGCGGAGCCTGTGGCTCAAAGGAGTAGGGCACCAGCCCCATATGCTGGAGGTGGTGGGTTCAAACCCAGCCCCGGCCAAAAACTGCAAAAACGGAAAAAAAAAAAAAAAAAAAAAGAAAGGGAAAAGATGGTAGGAAGATCAGCATTAGTAGAAGAGTAGGGATAAGCTATTTGAGAAGTACTAGTATAGAGCACATACTCTTTCTTTTTCTCATACATATACAGATTACACACAGCTACACACTCACGGGGTTAAACCACAATTTTCACATGTAAATGTTTATACAAGTGGTCTCACATATACCCATATTTATACGAAGACTCGGATCTCAGACACACATATCCTGATACAAACACATTTACTGAGATACCTAAACACCCACCCAGGTCCCGATCATGCCTTTATGCGCAAAGAGACCCAAGCAGACTCCCTTATGTGTAGTATCGGTTACTACACACACAATCCCCTTAAATCCTTCTCCCCTCTTCTGTCAGTGCTCACAGGTAGGAAGCCAAAGATCTGAGCACAGATACACAAATACACACATCCACGTGGTTCGGCTCCAGAATGGCTCATACCCACTCCCCTCCCCTGTTTACCATCTGCAAAGAAGACAGCTCACCATCTACGTTGAACTACTAAATAGATAGGGACCAGGAAAAGCATTGGCTGTGCGTTATTGTTGTCAGTAATTTTAGTAACCAGCTCAACAAAGCACTGTTGTAACAGGCCATCTGCAGTGACAGAGAAATCATTGTAAAGAACCTTTATAGCAGAATTTTACCTTTGGCTATGAAAAGGGATCTCCTAATAGATTTAAATGTAAATAAGGAGAATATCAGCCTATTTAATGAGAGCGAGGTCCTTAACCAGCTGCATGTGTATTTAAATAATGGTAATCATAAATGATTCTTATCTCTTTGTTAAAGCAATTGTAAGGGTCTCTAAGACTCTGTTCCCGTTAGCAGTATGACTGGATGCATTTTAAAGGTAAACAATCACATTTTTTTCAAAATGTTCTATTACCTAGATTTTTCATTAATCCAGACTGACCTTAACTTCTCCCTTTCTCCCACTCCCAACCCCCTCCTCCCTAATTGGGATGAATTAGGGCAGTTTCATTGTATGTAAAGACAGTTTTTCTCCTTTGCAGCCTTGTAGACTAAAAGGAAGTAAAGGAGAGAGTAGAATGTCAGTATTGAGGCCCAGAAGGGAGAAATCTGGGAGGTCTGAGCAGATGGATCTGAAGAAGAAAAACATCGGGGGATTAAGAGGAAAGGGAGGAGAGAAGAGAGAGGGGGTGCAGGGGAGGGGGGTTAAGAGAACATGACTCCAGAAGAGAAAAGCAGGGAGAAAGGAGCTGAAAGGGAAAAGGGCCAGAGACTTGAAGTGGAGAGAGGTAGGGGGACCCAGAAGGGGAGTAGAGAGTGGGAGGAAGCCCAATCTGGGAGGTGATAAGCAGGGGCTGTGGGAAGAGCTGGCCTGGGGAGGCAGCAAGGATGAGCATTCGGTATCAGTCTATGTGCTAATTACTGAGTGCATCTAGGAATTACACACACACACACACACACACACATTTTCTCAAACTTGAGTCAGTTCGAATATGGATAAAATGTGCTTCCCTCACCATTAGTCCGAGATGAATTGTACACATAAAGACAACATACTGATACTGACCTGCTTCCTCTTTAGAGGGTGAGAAATCATTCTGCTACTTTGAGCTGATTTGTGTCCATCCCACCACAATTGCCTAAGACTATGTAATAGTCCAGCGTTACTGGGATTACTTAGGTACTCCCTCGCTGATTGATTGATTTTCTCTTCATCTCTCTTCCATAAAGTTCCCTGCACCCTCCCCTCCCAATTCTTTACAACCACTCATCCCTCTGAAGCAGCCAGATGATACTCCACCCTTATTCTGGCCTCACAACAAAAGCGGCTGCTGTCTAGGCAGCTTGTGGGTGTGTCAGGGCCCAGCTGTGGAGCTGTTCTCACATGTGGAATATCCTCGTGGTTGTATGAAAGCAGCTGAGAAAGAGAGCAGGCTGGAACTACTCACCTCACTAATATTTACTACTTTTCCTGAGGCTCTCAAAGGGTAATTTGGCTCCTCAAGTTCACAGTCCCCTTTACTGATGACTTTGGGGATAAGCTGTCAGGACCTAGGCTGGACAGCATTTTGTCTTAGTCTTTCCATGTCTTACTCAAAAGTGCTCTTCCTGAAAATAAACCAGTGAGCCAGGATATAGTGCAGAGCTCTCAATTCTTTTTTTTTTTTTTTTAACTTTTTTTATTATTAAATCATAGCTGTGTACATTGTGCAATCAAGGGGTACAATGTGCTGGTTTCATATACAATCTGAAATATTTTCATCAAACTGTTTAACATAGCCTTCATGGCATTTTCCTAGTTATTGTGTTCAGGCATTTGTATTCTGCATTTAGTAAGTT
>CAUYRH010181880.1:0-26403 GCA_963574655.1 Perodicticus potto | reverse complement strand
TGGGAGGCGGAGGCAGGAGACTCGCTCAAGCCCAGGAATTGGAGGTTGCTGTGAGCTGTGATGCCACAGCACTCTATCCAGCTCTATCCAGGGTGACAGCTTGAGGCTGTGTCCCAAAAAAAAAAAAAAACAATTAAAAACAAAAACCAGAAAATAACAAGCTTTGGTGAGGATGTGGAGAAATTGGAATTTTTGTGCACTGTTACTAGAAATGTAAAATGGTGCAGCCACTATGGAAAACTGTTTGGTGGTTCTTCTTCTTTTCTTTTTTGTGGTTCCTTTTAAACATAGAATTACCACATGATCCAGCAATTCTATTTCTGGGTATATACACAAAGGAATTGAAAACATGGGCTTAAAGACATATTTGTACATTCTCACTGAGAGCAGCATTATGTACAGTGACCACAGGGTGAAGGTTATCCAAGTGCCTAGCTACTGGTAACTAAATAAACAAAATGTAGTACATCCATGCAATGGAATATTATTTGCCTTTAAAAATAAAGAACATTCTAGCCGGGTGCCATGACTCACGCCTGTAATCCTAGCACTCTGGGAGGCTGAGGGGGGTGGATTGCCTGAGCTCACAAGTTTGAGACCAGCTTGAGCCAGAGTGAGACCCTGTCCCTAAAAATAGCTGGGCATTGTGGCAGGCGCCTGTAGTCCCAGCTACTCGGGAGGCTGAGACAAGAGAATCTCGCTTGAACCCAAGAGTATGCCACAGCACTCTACTGAGGATGACAAAGTGAGACTCCGTCTCCAAAAAAATAAATAATAAGTGCCATCCTGACACATCCTACAACAAGCATGAAACTTGAAGATAGTGTCTATGTATCCTAAGTGAATAAACCAGTTACAATAGGATAAATACTACTGTATGATTCCACTTACGTGAGGTCCCTGGAGTCATCACATTTATAGAGACAAATTAGAATGGAGGATTACAGGGGCTGGGAGGGGAGCAGAGAGGGAGCACAGAGCTTCAGTTTTGTAAGAGGAAAGGAGTGCTGTGGATGGATGGTGGTGATGGTTATGCCACGATGTGGATGTACTTAATGCCGCCACACCGTACACTTCAAGATGGTTAAGATGATAAATTTAATGTTATGTGTATTTTGTAATAATTTAAAAATAACTTTTAATAACTAGGATCTCTCGTTATGTGCTCCTCCAAATTTGTGATTTACCATGGAGCCTCCCCAATCTGTGCTTTTTTCCTAAAAGCAGAGTGAAAGTTATAGCCCCATGCAAAAGCAGTCTCAACACCAACAGTCTCCTGTGGCTCCCAGTGCCTCTGAGATGATGCCGGGTACCTCACCAAGACTGTCACAGCCACCTTCCTGGCCCTTCCCTTTTGCTCCCCTCCCCTTCCAAATTCTGACCACTTCCCAAACATGCCCAGCCAGTTCACAGCCTCATCCACGAAGCCATTTGTTTATTAGCGTGTTCATTCATTAATTCATTCACAAGTTCACACATTTATTCATTCTCTCAGTCCACAGGTGGTAATTCCACAGATGGAGTTGAAGGTGGGCTCCTGGTGAGGGTGGGGAAGAGGTAAGTCAGAGGCAGGGGGAGGCCATGGGAGGAGCCACGATTTATTGTGCAAGAAACAGTAAATACAGGGCCTACACAAAGGCTCCTTTGATGTGTGGATCCTCGCTGCTCTGTGGCAGTTGGCCTGTGGGGTCGAGTGTGGGAGCCAGAGTCAGGTTGGGCGGCATATGGTCCAGGTGAGGGGTTGGCGTGAGGGGGAATGAGGAAGAAGGGTCTAAGATTGAGGTGCGTGGCCAAAGCAAGGTGCAGAGATGCAGAGTTGGCTTCAGACAAGATCAGGACTGGTGATGGTTGCAGCCCCCAGCAAGGATGATTTAAAGCAGTGGCACTGGCTGCCACTTGCCAGGAGAGAATGCAGTTAGAGGAGCACTGCCACTATGTCGGGGACAGGCCATGGAAAGCAACCAGCCAGGGGAGTGAGCAGCTCCGTGGTACAGTAACAGTATCCCTGGAGAGTGCCAGAGACAGAGGGGCTCCTAAGGGCAGCTGGAGTGGGGAGGCTGCCGCAGGAGGGTAGAGCATGGAGCGCCCGAAGCACAGGCCTTCTCTTGTCTGTATAGAAGTCTCCACCCTGCAAAAATGTGTCTTCCAAGAATGAGGTGAAACCGTTTAAAAGAACAAGACAAGGGCACAGCAAGGTACAGGCCCGGGTTGCTGTGCATGGGAGGCAGGGGAAGGTGGGGACAGGCAGCCACATTGCCAGGCACCCAGTTCAGCTGAGCCACGAGCTTGTGGGCGTTCATTCAACGTAAATGTTTTGTAAAATGTATTCTTTGTGTCAGATATCACACTATAAGAGAAAATGTGAGTGGGAAGGTGGGGAGGAGCCGTGGGGGGAACTAGCCACATCCTGAGAGGATGACCGTGCTGTCACTGGCTGGTGGACCTGCAGGGACAGCTAGCCTGCAGTGGGAGGACCTCACCCGCCTCTCCGCCTCTGCCCAGCCCCCAGGAGGAGTCGCTGGGGTCTGGTTCCCATTCCCAGGAAGGTGATTGCATTAGGAAATCGTCTGTTAAGGAGATTCTGCTGGGTTGTAATAAAACTGTCATCTGCGTCGTCTGCCACCCATCAATGGCAGGCGCAGGGCTGGTGCCCTGTGAGGGATTCTGCCCCGACACAGATACTATGCTGCTTCTAATTCATGTGGATTTGGGATCATGACATCATTATAACTCTTTTTTTCTTTCTTGGAAGTCCTGAATTTCAGCTTTCATGTTGCTATCCTGGGCAGATTTCTGGTTGTGTAGGGCCCCATTCGTATTTCTGTGGCAGGGTCACTGTGCCCCAGGGTCGTGTGTGAGCACGACCTCACAGTGTCACGTCAGAGCAGCTGAGTCAGGTGAGCAGAAGGGAGTGCGAGACCAAAAGTGACAGCCAGGGGCTCGGCACCGGTGGCTCAATGGGCTAAGGCACCAGCCACGTACACCTGAGCTGGCGGGTTCAAATACAGCCTGGGCCCGCCAAACAACAATGACGGCTGCAACCAAAAAATGACCGGGTGTTGTGGTGGGCACCTGCAGTCCCAGCTACTTGGGAGGCAGACGCAGGAGACTTGCTTGAGCCCAGGAATTGGAGGTTGCTGTGAGCTGTGATGCCACAGCACTCTATCCAGGGTGACAGCTTGAGGCTCTGTCTCAAAAAAAAAAAAAACAAAAGTGACAGCCAGGGAGGGCCTGCCCTAGACCTGCACCGGCCTCACGGGCAGAGCAGCTGGCTGGGGGCCCACACAGGGCCAGGCCTCACTTAGTGTCTGCACCACTTAGTGCATCTGCACAGAGAGTGTGAGAAGAAGCGTGCTGGTGGTCACTCGTGTGCAACAGTCACGACTGTGTGTTGGTGTGACGTCAAGCGTGCAAAAATGGTAGCCCATGCTTGTAGGATGCAAACGTTTACAAGGGTGAGAATACCTGTGCTTGTTAGAGCGAGACTGGCAGTGTGTGAGCATATGTGTACTTGGGTGTGAGGATGAGCGTGTAACCACATATGAGGCAGTGGTGTGTAACAATATGCATGGGAGAGAAGGGGTGTATGAGCCAGACCCAGTCTTGAGAACAGGATCAGTTAACATGAGAGGTTCCCGGCTCTGAAGAAAGAGTGATCAGCCAAGGGTGGGGACCAGGAAGGCATTCCCCTCCCCAGCTGGGATTAAGAGCCTATGGGAGGAGCTGGGTGCCAGGGCCAGAGCTGGTCTGCAGTCCTGTGGCTGTTTGGGCACAACCCTCAGGGCACAGGAGCCAAGGCTAGGGCCAGACATCCAGAGGGGTCCACAGTTGGGGGCTGCGGGAAGCTATCCCCAGCCTGTATGTAGGTTGTGCGGGTGTTGAGGGACTACATGCCTTGGGCACACAGCCCGGGAAGAGCGCATTGGGTGTGCCCACACCTCTGCCCCCCTGACTGCCAGGCCAGCAGAAGACAGGAAAGGCACAAGGTCACAACTAAAAGCAGGAGCAGGCCTAGTCTCTCCCAGCCTCACCCCAGGGTCCTCCACTGACAAGGCAGTGCTGTGCTGCCTGCAAAGGAGAATCCTCAGGGCCAGTGTGGGCCTGGGAATGTGCACACGTGGACAGAGTGCATGTGTGGAGGTGTGTAAGAGTGGAAATGTACTTGTGAGCATGCATGTGGGGGGAGAGGGCTCAGGACTGGTTACATCAGCAACCAAATATGAAGAAATTAAACATCTGAGCCAAGTATGGAGCACGGCAGTGGTCTTGCCAGGCAGAAAACCAAGTTCAAGTTAGAAGAGAAACTGTAGCTGAATGGCTGCATGCAGCAGATGAAGCCAGCAGCACCCGCTGTAGGCACAGTGCTGGGTTTACTGTGCAGGGTGATTTCAGAGTAGGCCCTGCCCAGCATGGACTGTGCCTCACTCCATAGGAACCTAGGGCAGTCTTTTCTCTGCTGAGGGTGGGCCAGGGTGGGAGCAGATGGGGTCCGGGGGGCTGTGCCGCCATCTCTGTTACTGTCTCCTGATAGCCATGTGTGCGTGTGCATGCACACATCACACACATGCATGACACACACACATACATAGGCCACAGAAGTTCCCAGGGTCTCTTCCAATGTGAGCAGCAACTTGAGTCTTTGGTGGATGTGCTGTGAGCAAGAGGGACCCACCTGTTCTGAGAGGTGCCAGGGCTCAGGCTGGCCTTTGGGGGATGATGTGAGAATCCATTGGGTTTCTCAGATAAGCAACACCTCCATTTTGCACCGTCGGTGGGTGTGGTGTGTGCCAGGCCACCGCAGTGCCATGGAAGTGAGTGCAGAGCAGGCCCAGCCCTGGTTGCCAAAGCTGTTGAGGCAGAAACCCAGGCACTAGGCTGGGGGGAGGATTCTGTCACCCTTGATGGCTTATGGGATGGGAAAGGCTTTGCAAGTCCTGCTGGTGACCTGCCCACGGTGCCAGGAGCGACTTGCACTAAGAGGTGGGTCTTAGTCCACAGGCCAAGTGGCCTTTCAGAAGGGCAGAAAGGTGGCAGCAGTGAGGGCAGTGGCCAGCAGGGCCCTGACCTGCCCATACTTAACTCCCACCATCACTGTCTTAGCCAGTGTACCCAACCCCGAGGTGCAGAGCTCAAAGTGTGCCCAGCTGTATGAGCTTGGTCAGGATTCTCACCTTCCAGCCTCAGAGTTCTTATCTGTGAGGTGGAGCAGTGAAAAAATCTGTAGCTATGAGTCTGCAGGGATGGGTTCATAACAATACACATGTGCGGAGATGAGCCTGTCTGCACCTGCACCGGCCCATCCTTCTGTCCCCAGTGTGCCTACCCCACTTCACAGTTGGAGAAACTAAGGCCCAGAGAAGACCAGTGCTCTGCAGAGTGCCGATGGTGCTGGATGCTGACAGCTCTCCCCAGTGACCCAGCAAGACTGGCTGCTTCATTTGTAGCCCTTTGTAAATCTATGAGGAATTTCACAACTGTGGTAGCAGAGCATTAAACCATGTGTCCTCTGAATGGGGACCTGTGGGGATTGCCCAAAGTGCACCCCCCTGAGGCCGGCTCTGTATCACCTTCTCAATCCCCCCTCCTCACACCATGTGTTTTTCCATCTAGAAGTGTCTGTGACAAGGAGGAGCATTAAGACGCCCATGCCCTGCTGCAGGGACCACCTGGGAGGCATTTTAAGTGCAGTTGAATCTGTTTCTGGTCATAATCACTGCCTGACCCACAAATCCCTTTTGGCAGCAGCAAGATTTGAATGAGATTGGGCCCCACACGATCCTGTAGGGCCAGGTTCCACTAGAGGAGGGTGGGAAGGGCCCGTTCTCCCCGCACATGTGGTCTTTGCGGTAGGGGCTTTCGGAAGCTCAGGTCTGCTCCACTTCCCAGCCCCTGGACCACTGAGGTGCATGTGTACCCTGAAGGCCTCCAGAGGAGCTGCTTCTTAGGATTCCCAGGCTGTATCTGCCTGTACAGCTGTCCACTCTTCTACAGTTCTGAGCATTGCCAGAGCTACCCTAGAAGGCCCTCCAAAGGGCACCTGGTTCTTATTGGGAAGACCAGGCCAGAGGTGCATGTCCCTGGAAAGAACAAGAGCTGTCGGAGCTGCATTGCCTCTGCAGACTTGAGCCCAGTCGTCTGTGGAGGATGCTCCTCTTCCTCATGAAGGAGCATTCTGTAGGCATACTCTGAGTAGACCCCAGGCCTGGGCCACCACGCGGAGTGGGGAGGTGTGAATTAGTTTCTCACCTTCTTTGTGGCCAAAACCAAAACCTCCCCAAAGACCAGTGCTTCAAAAAAAGCCTCTCCTTTCCCAACTGCGTTACCACTTTGAGACTCTGAACAGTCTTATCTCTTCTCTTCCCCTGACTCCAGTTGGCACCTGATTGTTTTCCAAACTCAAGAGTGTCTTGGAGGACCCACATGGCTCAAGGGGCTCCTTCTGTTGGTGCCACAGTCCTGCTCTCAGGGACAGAGCCCTGACTGGAAGGGAGGCAGGATCAAGATAGGAACAAACTGATCGAAAAGAAATCTGTTTGATACAAGCACAGTATTGCTAATGTCTGCTTTGGATGTCGGTATTTTTTGTGTGTTATAAAGTATATTTGCAGGGCTTACTGGGCATTTTCTCCCTAGTCATCTTTTTAAAAATTCTTACTATTTTTTTATTGTGGAAAAATATATATGAAGTAAAATTTACAATTTGACTACTTCTAGATGTACAGTTTAGTGGCATTAAGTGCATTCAGATTATTGCGCAAACAGCAGCCCTATCCATCTCCAGAACTTTTCATTACCCCAGACTGAAACTCGGTCCCTGTTCAAAACGAACGCCCCATTCCCCCTCCCAACTCCTGGCAACCAACCTTCTCCTTTCTGTCTCTATGAATTTGACTGCTCTGATACCTCATGTGGGTGGAATCGTGCAGTATTTCTCCTTTTGTAGCTGGCTTATTTCACTTAGCTTAATGTTCTCAAGGTTCCTCCCCGTTGTAGAGTGTGTTAGAATCTCCTTCCTTTTGAAGGCCAAATAACATTCCCTTCTACGTATAATCACATTTTGTCTACCCATTCCTCCATCAATGGGCACTAGGATTGCTTTCCCCTTTTGTATATTGTGACTAGTGCTGCTATGATCGTAAGTGTCCCTTTGAGGCCTTGCTTTCTGTTCTTTGGTTATGCTCCTAGAAGTGGGATTGCTAGATCATAGGGTGATTCAATTTGTAACTTTTTGAGGACCTGCCTTCCTGTTTTCCACAGAGATTGTATCATTTTGTATTCCCACCAGCAGTGCATAGTGTTCCAAAAGCTTCTATTTTAAAAAAGCCTTCTATTATGAAAAATGTTGGCCATTCACAAAGTCAGCAGGGTAGTGTGCTGTGCTCCTAAGTGGGCTTACCTGGCCATGAAGTTTAGCCTTTTGTCTTCAGCAAGGAAGCTACGTCTCTACCCACAACTCCTTCAGTAATTGTTTTGTTTGTTTGTTTGTTTTTTAGGAAAAACTTACAAAGGTTGAAATGCATGAATCTTGGATGTGTAATACTGACAAATAGATGTGTCCACATGAGCCGCACCCTGTCAGGATGCGAGACCTTCATTCCCCAGAAAGTGCCTTCCTGCCCTTCCTGGTGTGTCTCCCACCCCACCCCACCCCACAGGCATCCAGGCTGGTTTATCCCTAAACTCAGGCCAGAATTATTTTCTGCCTGGCTTCTTCAGTTTGGCGTGATGTCTGCGATCAATGCACATTGGTGTGCGTTTCAATAGATCAGCCCTTTTTACTGCTAGGTGGATTCCGTGGTGAGGCTGGACCCCAGTTTGCTGGTGCATCCCCCTGGTGAAGGGCATCTAAGCTATCTCCAGCTTTTGGCTGTTAGGATTTCGATTAAGTCATTTGATGGATGTAGGTTTTCCTTTCTGTCGGATGAGTGGAGTGGAATTTGGGGGTCATATGGCAGCAGAATGTTTAGATAAAGATTTATAGCTTTCTCACAAAGTGCTTTCTCCATGTCAGGGACTGTTGCCTGCCTTGCTCATCTGGTTCTGGGTGATTTGTTTGGAGCCTGTGTGAGCTCAGGTGTGTGTGGGTGTCACCAGACTGGGGCAGTGGATAAGGGGTTCTCAGCTGCTGTCTTCTGCCTCTCCTTAATTCCTCTTCTTTCTTTTTCTGTTTTAAAGCAGTGTGTGTTCAGCCAGGCACTTGTGTGTTCACATTCTCAGGGCTAAAGATGAAAAATTGCTACTGAGATTAGAATTTGAACTAATTATTTTTATGATTAATTCCATGAAGACGCCTTTATCCCCACCCTTCCTCACACACTTCCCTGCTTCCTACAGCCCCGCTGGGCCTCTACTTCTCAAGGAATGTTTACTGGGAGAAGCTGTACGTGGACCAGCCAGCTGGCATGCCCCTACTCTATGTACATGCCCTTCAGGACACCCCCGGAGAGGTGCCCAGCTTCCACCTACGCCCATACTTCTACGGCGTCTCCCGCCATCAGCTGCAAAAGAATGACTGGATCCGCGTCCAGGAGGACACTGGCCTTCTCTACCTTAACCGGAGCCTAGACCACAGCTCCTGGGAGAAACTCAGCCACCTCAGTAAGGGAGCATCCCCAACACCCCCCACCCACAACCCAGCCTTGCCTCATCCTCAGGCCACTCTCATCACAGCTGCTATACAGGCTCAGAGCATGGCTTGCCCATGTCATCTGGTGTGGGAGGGATAAGTATCAAGGTGAGGCCACCCTGCCTCGTTGTCTAGCCTGGTGGGGGATCCAGGATGCATTTGAGGGCTATCAATGAGCTTGATGCTGTTGAGATTTTGGAGACCTATGAAAAGGACTTGGGAGCTCTCTCTGTGCTCAATCCAGATGCCTTTGCGAGTGGGGGTAGCAAGGATTGGGAGGTCTCAAGAGAAGGATTGAGAGGAACTAAAAAATCCCAAAGTTTAGATTTAGAAAATGACTTGGAACTTTCTAGAGAAGCAGCAGCTCCCAGGGAAAGCCTCACTGCCCATTGGCAGCAAGCTGCCCTCATACCCGGAGGGGCTTAGGCTTGGCCAAGGTGTCCTAGGAAGGAGACAGAGCTGCATACCCAGCTGCACAGAGTCAGGATCAAGGTCACGAGTGATACCAGTACTAGGTGGGGTAGGAATGGAACAGAGCACTGGGACAGAAAATGTGGATGGCACACGTGGCAGTGCCCATTCTCTGAACACCCCTCCAGAGGCACAGCCTCACCTGCCCTCAGAACGGCCCTGAGCACTGTCTGCATGCAAGAGGCAGGCCGAGGGCAGTCCTACCCAGCACAGTGGGCTGATGGACCCCATTGCCAAGAAACCAGGGCCTTGAGACAGGGCAGACCAGACAGTTCCTGGAGGAGATGGCATTTGAACTGGGTCTTAATTCTACCCTCTTCATCCTGAGCTTGAGAACAGGAGTCCCTGGATGGGGGGCCAGAGTGGAATTTACCTGCAGCCTGCATTTCCTGGGAGGCCTGAGCCATCTGACACAGGAGAGAGGCCTCTGGCACTGGTTGGACCCAGTCAGGGGATGAACCATGGGGTAATCTGGACAGGGAACGTTTGTGTGCAGTATTCTTAACCATAACAGAATTGGCACAATGAAGGACAGGCTAGCGAGAAGCAGAGAGAATGCTAAAAAATACAGAAAGGCCCAGTGGAGATCCAGATCTGGCTGAAATCACTGTGGTGCCTTGATGATGGGACTTCCTGGAAATACCCCCCCTAGGTGCTGAGGAAGTCTGTTTCCAGGGTATCTCTGTGATAAAACCAGCGGGGGCAGAGTGTGGTGGGCAGAGCAGGGCAGCGAGTGTTCAATTCTGTGCACAGGGTGCCTCCTTGAAGTGGGGGGCATTTGAGCTAAGGCCTATGGGGCACTGGTGCTTCAGGCCACGGGGCCCTGGGCTCAGTCCTGGCCGATGTGGCATCACCCTGGTGGGGCCTGACTTACTCTTTCTCTGCAGATGGTGGCTACCCCCTGCTCACCATCCACCTCCAGGTCTTCCTGTCCCCCACATCCCTGCGAGAGAGCGAGTGCCAGTGGCCAGGCTGTGTCCGCGTGTACTTCTCCTTCATCAACTCCTCCTTCCCAGCTTGTAGCTCCCTGAAACCCCAGGAGCTCTGCTTCCCGGAGAGGGACCTGTCCTTCCGCATTCGGGAGAACCGGCCCCCCGGCACCTTCCACCAGTTCCGCCTGCTGCCCGTACAGTTCCTCTGCCCCAACGTCAGTACGACCTACAGGCTTCTGGGAGGTGAGTGCTGACCTCAAGGGCCATCCCTCAGTGCCTGCTCCGGGCCTGGCACAGCACGGTGAACCCTAGCATGAGCCCTCTGGTTTATTCTTCATCACCATTCCATCTGCTCGTTTAATATTCCAGAAATATCTCCTTTGTGCCTACCATGGGCCAGGTACTGTTGCAGGAGCTAAGATGTGACAGTGAGTAAAACCATCCTAGAATCCTCCCTGTCTGGGGCTTCCATTCCTGTGGGGGAAGGAAAGCAGACACGTGCCCAGGAAATCAGGTGGCTTCTGGAAGAATAGAGCTAGGAAGTAAAGTCAGGAGGTGTGGAGACCACTGTCAGGTCAGGGGCCACCAGAAAGAAGGTGGGTGGATGCCAGGCATGCAGGTCTAGGGAGAACCCAGTGTGGCTGGAGTGGAGTGGGCACCTGAGGAAAGCTGAGGAAAGGAGGCAGGTCCGGTAGTGACTTCCCGGGAATTTGCCGTGAGGGACATGGGGAGCCACAGAAGGCTTGGAGAGAGTGTGATTGACAGGACCCACCTTACCCTTAAAAGAATTAGTCAGACTGCTGTGTTAGGCATGATTTGGGGTAGGGAGGTTTCGGGAAACAGGGAGAAAATTAGAAGGCTACAGAAGAACCCCACATCTAGAGAAGACGGGGGCTCAGATGAGGGTGGAAGCAGAGAGACAGCAGGCAGCTCTGGTGGAAGATCCGAGTAGGATTTCCTCACGGGTTAGATGTGGGGTGTTGAGGGAAAGTGGGCACCAAGCATGGTTCCCAGGGCTCCATGGCAGTAGCGGGGATGGGTTACCTAGCCAGGTGTGTACCTGCGAAGGTGCGGGGGGCTGGCAGGGGTGGATATGAGAGAAGGCAGCGCTGCAGCCCCGGGAGGCACCGTTTCACAGCCACAGAGGTGGGCTCCACTGAGTCACAGGAGCTACATTACTAGAAAGCACAGCCTGCATTCCCCAGGCTTATCAGACTTAAACATGGTAATAATAATGTTAAAACAAGGAAGAAAGAAAGAAAATCTCAAGAGGAAGAAAAGCCATCAGTTGCTACCCCTCAGCATCCTTTCATTTTCCATGCAGGGTTAGATATCATGGATTTTTTTCATGCTGCCCTTTTTTACTAAAAATTGTATAATTCAATTTTGTTTATTGTGGGGGTTTTTGTAATCACAAAGGGAAAGATCGTATGATAAACATTTCCCCATATGTGGAATTCATGTGTAACTCATGGTTGTGATTGTGACATGTGCGGAGTGACCCTGACCTCCCTGTGGTTTGTCTTCCGGGGGGGTCTTCATTGTTGACCTTCAGCATATTCCTTTTGGGGGGTTATCTCTGGAGGGCAATGCCAGGACAGGCTCCTGGGCCTACCTCAACGGGTGTTTGTTGTAGGGCACTTTAGGGTCATCACCCCATCTGGGCAGGAAACTGAGGCACCTGCCTCGTGTACAACAGGGGTGAACAGCAGGCAGTCTGAAATATTTATCAAGTAGTATACCAGATGTCCGCTATGTTTGTCTCCAAATGGTAAAATTGTGGCTTTCTTTCTCATAGTCTCTAAAAGGAGCATATAGTGCTTCCATAATTAAAATAATAATAATAATAATATATTTTTTTGTAAACCAGCCAAGCCTGGAGCTGGCTTTCTGGCTCTGCAGCCTGGGCCGAGTTGGAGCCAGCCCTCCCCACACAAGCCCACTCCAGGTCGAGGCTAGGTAGCTGGAGGGCTGCCCTATCCCCTCTTCCCTCCAGCACTAGTGAGGGCAGCACCTACTGCAAAGCATATAAGCATACATAATCATCACTGTAAACCGCTGCTTGGAGCCCTGGGCCCCGGTGGAGCTGAGGAGGGGGACACAGGAGGCTCCAGCCAGCATGCAGTATGCGCCCAGCTGGGTGCCCTCCCAATGCTGCAGCACCGGTCCAGCGGCGCTCACGCGGGGTTCCTGGTCCGCTTGGCCGCAGGTGAGAATCTGCCCTTCCGCTGCGCCCCGGACAGCCTGGAGGTGAGCACGAGCTGGCCCCTGGACCGCGAACTGCGGGACAAATATGAGCTGGTGGCCGAATGCACTGTGCACGCCGGCACGCACGAGGCGAAGGTGATGGTGCCCTTCCCGGTAACCGTGTACGACGAGGACGACTCGCCGCCCACCTTCCCCGGGGGCGTGGACACCGCCAGCGCCGTAGTGGAGTTCAAGCGGAAGGAGGTGCTTGTCTCT
Source organism: Perodicticus potto (assembly GCA_963574655.1). Taxonomy (NCBI): domain Eukaryota; kingdom Metazoa; phylum Chordata; class Mammalia; order Primates; family Lorisidae; genus Perodicticus; species Perodicticus potto. Next base: position 13,911 of record CAUYRH010181880.1, on the reverse strand, counting down.
CCTTCGGTTTCTTATCTTCACGTCCGCAGTTTAAACCTTACAATTTAGCTGCCTGTCTAGCCATAGTGGAGGAGGGAGAGGCCAGTCCTGCCAGCGTCCAACAGGTCCTTATTCGGGAAGCCGGGACCTTTGGGTGCCCAGTCTGGGTCTCACCAAGCGGACAAGGCTTGAGAGCGCGCGTCTGGGGCACAACTGGGTCGCGTTCCCCAGGCAGGGAGACATTTGCGCAAAGGGCACTTCGTTCCCACCCGCTGCCCGCCCCTCATAGGAGGACATCCAGGCTCATGGAGAAGAGCCAGGATTGGAGAGAGCCACAGTGGAACTGGCCAGGGTCCCTTACGCTGCTCTGCGTATCCCAGACCGTCTCCGCTCTAGCCTACGCAGATAGAGCACGACCGCCACCTTCTGGGCCTCGGGTCTTCCTGCACAGGCCCAGCGGCAGGCTCAGTGGGGAGGGCAGTGGTGGGAACTCCGTGCAGTGCATTGCCTTTTCCTGCTTCTCAGGGCACCCCAGGTGCCGGTTTGGTAGGGTTGGGGTGAGTTTCAGGAGGAAGCACATCTATGGGGTAAAGCCAGTGAACCTGGCTGAGCCTCCCTGGGGTGACAACAGAGGTCTGGTGGGCAGACCAATCCGAGGTGCCCCATGGCCTTGCTCACAGCCTCCACCCACCACGTGTAAGAAGATGCTTGGTGGAGAGTGTGCTCATGTATATCTGGGTTGGATCTCTGTTCTGCCACCTGTCACTGTGACCTTGAGCTGACCTTCACCCTGAGGGACCCAGCTTCCTCAGAGGAGAGTAGGGGTTCTTGATCTGCTGGGGGAGGACCTGGATATTTGTTAGCATAGTGTGAGATCATGTGCCCCAGTTCTCTGGTTGGAAGTCTGGAGATGCTTTTCATACCTGTTGCATAGGTGAGGCACAGTGAACCTAGGTCAGCTTGTCCCCAGAGCTGGCTCTGACACCTGGCCCTCCTGTGGGCTGTGCCAGGCACGCACGCTCATGATGTCTTTGGGATCTCCATGGGCACCTCTCATGTGCTCTGACCAGAGCTCTCTGCACCTGCAGGGCACCGTGTTAGCCACACTGCGTGTCTTTGACAAAGATGTTGTGCCAGCATCTGGGGAGCTGGTGAAGCGGTACACAAGCACCATACTCCCTGGGGACGACTGGGCCCTGCAGGCCTTCCGCGTGGAGCACTGGCCCAACGAGACCCAGGTCCAGGCCAACGGCAGCTTTGTGCGGGCAACCATGCATGACTACAGTAAGAGGGGCCCCTAGGAAACTGGATGGTGGCTCTTCTTGGGTGGAAAGTACTCTCCACACTCCCTTTGGAATGACCCTCTGTAGCCCAGGCCACTTCCTTCTAACCAGCCCCTTCTCTATCTGCTGGGCTCACCCTGGGCCCCTGGGCAGACTTTCATCACCTGTTCTTTCCACCGGCCAACTCTAGCAGGGCCACACGACACACCATGCTGACCTTGCCAGTTCTCATTGCCAACTGCAAAGACCTGTTACCTGAGGCATTCCTCCAGACCCTGGCACCTGCTTTGCTTCCCCTGGGGTGGAGGATTGTTGCCCTGCCCCAGCAGCTCAAATGGGTCTGTGCTGCTCAACTCCTGGGACATGTCACAGTACCTACCTGCTTGTGGGGCAGCTTTCTGTAACTGTCTCGCTTCCCTGTTTCCTTCCCTCCCTCCTGCCCATGTGTCCTGGGATCACCTTCTGAATAAAGCGCTTGCACTTGGGGACCTCTCAGAATCTCTAATACAGACCTGGGGACCCAGGGTCCTGGATGTTTTTACAAACCCTTTCTGCCTGGCCAGATCCTGATCCTTTTCTTTCCTCAGCCCTCCTCAAACCACAAGCCTTTGCAGGTCCCCCTCTGTCCTTGCCCTGGCACAGGCAACACCTGTGTGCCAGAACACCCTTTCCCATGTCTGTGTCTGCTAAGTTAGAATGACATCTGTGGCACATGGTGGATACACAGAAGGTACAAGTTCCAGGGCCAGACTTGCAGCATCCTTGGGTCTGCTGGAGGCAGCTGCTGTAGAGAGGAGCTCTGCCATTTTGGGGGGGAACTGATTGAAGGGTTCTAGTACATACCTCTTCGAGCCTCAGAGGAGGTGCAGCTCTTTACCTCTTGTGTGCCCACATGCCACACACATCCCATATGTATCCCATACACACAGAACACCAAACACCACACACATAGCCTATACACAGATACCCTATAAACCCATCACACACACACGTCAGACACAAACTCATAAACATATTACTTACACACATACTCATAAACATATCCCGTACATCGATCACATTACACATTCACACTATACACAGACCACACACTACACAACACATACACACCTATACACACACACAGGCTGCTCCCAGCTGAGAAACATTATCTGGGCTTCCAGTTTAGCATGATGGCCAACATTTAACTGGAAGCTCCAACTTAGGGCTAGCCAGCAGGCCCATTACAAGGGCACCATGAGTATAAAAGCATGTATTTGCACACTCATGCATGCTGAGCTGTGTGTCGGAGTAGCTCAATTGTCCTGGTCATGTCCCCACCCACAGGGCTGGTTCTCAACCGGAGCCTCCCCATCTCAGAGAGCCGGGTCCTGCAGCTAGCCGTGCTGGTCAACGACTCGGACTTCCAGGGCCCTGGGCCAGGCATCCTCCTCCTTCACTTCAATGTGTCTGTGCTGCCCATCAGCCTGCGCCTGCCCAGTGCCTATGCCTTCTCCGTGAGCAGGAGGGCCCTCCGTTTTGCCCAGGTGAGCCCAGGCCTGCTGCCTGCCTGAAGAAAGGTATGGGGGCCAGGGACACCCAGGATGGGCCTAATCTCTTTTAGGAGATTGCTGCCAGGGTTGGGAGTGGGTGACATCCCCTCCCTGGGCCAAGCAACACAGAGTAGCACAGTGGAGTCACTGGCATGGGCCAGGGACTCTTTAGAGGGTTCACAGTGGGCAGGGCTAGGAGCTCCTTGGGGCCCCCTCTTTTTTCCCCCCTCCCTTCTTAGTACTTTTAAAACATTCTTTGCACTAATATGAGAGCAATGCTGGGTACATCTACATGCCGACTTGGAAAGATGCAAGTTCCTGGTGGATTCTGAGAAAGAGTGGTTTGCAGAATTGTTGGTCTCATGTGACTTCCATTTGTGCAAAAGCAAATCTTCACTGATGGAAGTTTGCAAATGTACTGACCCAGACAGTTACCAGTGGTGCCCACTTGGGGAAGGCAGAAGGCGCATCTACTTTTTACTTTCTATATAGACAACTTATGTTTGTTTTTGGAAATTAATTATTAGAAATGGAAAAAATAACAACGAGGAAAGTGGAGGAGTGATCTTTCTTCCCACGTGTACCCCACATGTTTGGCATCTTGATGCAATTCTTCCTCGAATGTTCTTCTTACAGAAAGTTACGTGTGCATGATTTCACACACTGTATTCTAATGGAACGAAACGTGGGCACCTCCTTTTCAGAATGTCATGTTAAGGGCTGTTGTCTCAGGTTGTCTTGCTGGTTCTTGTGGTTGGTTTTGTGCCCCCATCCACTCCTGGCAGCCACCTGGTCCAGCACACAAGGACACATCTGAGCTCCCTGACCTGCTGCTCCCATTGGCCTTTTGTGAGGGAGGGTTCGGAGACAGAGAGGTCTGGGGATTGTCACGGGGCAGCTGGGCAGGAGCAGGCATTACAGAAGGTGGGTGAGTCCCCTGAACTCTGTCAGACTCAGGCAGACCCCAGGGGCCCAGTCCTATCTTCGATTCACTGTGCTCTCCCACGCCAACCCCAGTTTTTGAAGTTGTGAACTGGGGACAGGGACCTGGGACAGTTGAGGGTGACATGAGGCTGTGGAAGTGAGCAGGCTTATGGGGGAGGTGAGGAGACCCAAGATGCTGGTTTTGCTGTGATGTCAGGCGTGGGCCTGATTGGGGTGTGCTGGGCTAAGGCTGGCTCTTTGCCTGCAGGCCAGGCCCACCACCCAAACCTGGACCATTCTTCTCCCAGCATCCCCAGGAGAAGAAGGCAACACCCCCCTGGCTGCTCCTGCCCACTTCATCTCCAGCCAAAGTCCCAGGGAAGCCCCTTGGTCCCATCTGGGTTGGGTGACTTTGCTGCCCAGATCATATAGCTGGGGTGCAGTGTTCTGACCAGATAGGTAAACAGGGCAGAGGGTGGTCCCCCAAGCCCTGTGCACTGAGGACAAGAGCGATTGGTCCCCTGAGCAATGCTGAAATAGCCAGGAGCAGCCAGGGAGGTGTATAGGGGACATTCAGTAAGCCCTAGTGCCTAGTGAGCGAGGAGTGAGGGACGACTGAGTCAGCACACCCCACCCCCGAGGGCCTGCCACTAGACTAAATCTCCTGAGCTCCCAGGAACGGGGGTGGCCAACTGTTTAGGGCCAGGCCAGGGCTGGTGGGAAGGTCTGCAGGTTCCCAGAGGACAGAAGATAGGTATTTGGAGGGCTACCAGCCCCAGGCCAAGTGTGGGGGCCCTTACAAGATTCAGGCTGCCCAGGAGCCCCACCAGCTGCCCAGCTGAGCTGTCCTTGTGCTCTCTGCCTAGATCGGAAGAGTCTGTGTGGAAAACTGCCAGGAGCTCAGCGGTGTTCGCATCCAGTACAGGCTGCAGCCCTCGAGTGCCAACTGCAGCGCCTTGGGGGTGGTCACCTCGGCCAAGGACACCTCAGGGACACTGTTTGTGAATGACACGGAGGCCCTGCAGCAGCCAGCATGTGCTGAGTTCCAGTACACAGTAGTGGCCACTGATCAGGACACCCGCAGGCAGGCCCAGACCCAGCTACTCATCACGATGGAGGGGTCATGTGAGTGCCGGCTCCAGGGAGGGATGGGCAGGGGACTGGGGTCTTCCCTGAGCCCGAGTATCCTGCCCCGTGAATGAGATAGTGCCGGCCACGCAACCCAGCTGGGGAGGGGAGAATGTGGCCAGCTCAACCAGAGTGACCCTGTACCTGTCACAACATCCTGTACATGCTTTAGGGCTTCCAGGTGGATACAGGACCCTGGTTAGGTTCTGACTTTGGTAAACAACAGGCAATAAGTGTGTCCCACACAATGTTTGCAGTCTCCTGGGAGACAAACCTCCAAGTTCATCTAGGCAGATATTTACACAGAACAATTCTTCACTGTTTATCTGAAATTCAGGTCTAACTGGGTATCCTGGGTGTCATTTGCTGAGTCTGGCCGCCCTCATATCCTTCCTGCTCCAGCCCAGGGGCTGCTCCCACTTTGGGACCGTAGAGTCCCATCCCTGGGCTCCCAGTCCGGCTTTGTTGGCCCGAGGCTGAGTCACTCCCACCCTACCAGGCTTAACCCCGGGCCTGACCTCTTTGACCTTCTTGTCTGCTGTCCCCAGATGTGGCCGAGAAGGATGGCTGTCTCCTGTCCTGTGCAGTCAGCAAGAGGCAGTCTGAATGTGAGGAGTGTGGTGGCCTGGGCTCACCGACAGGCAGGTGTGAGTGGAGGCAGGGAGATGGCAAAGGTAGGCCCCCCACAGATCCTGAAGGGTGCCTGGGCATGAGGGTGCTGGGGGAGAAGAGGCTCCTGTCCTCTGGATGGCCCTGCCCACTCCACGTAAGCTTCCCACGACCTGGCCCCTCATGTGGCACCGAGTGCTGGGAGAGAGGGCAGGAGGGTGGGCTACAGGGCACCAGGGCATCAGCACATCAGCGGAGTGAATGGTCCCAGGACTGGACTCAACCTGGGCTTGGGGGGGCCTGGGCCAAAGTTGGGATTTGCAGAGTATCAAGTGGCTCTTCCCTGGGGGTCCAGGTCAGAGCATGCGGCCCCGGGGAGAAGGGCCCAGCCACCATGAGGGCCCCACTTACTGTGCAGCCTCATCTGGCCTCCTCCATGTAAGAACGGCTGGCCTCTCCCACCCTGCCGCCTGCAGCCTGTGCACTCAGGCTCCGGCAGCTCCCCGCAGTGGGGACATCAGCTGACAGGACTTTATGAGCAGTGTTCACATGCTGCAGCTCATGGCCACTGGGAATGTGGCAGGGCTCCCCTGTGGGTGATGGCCTGCCATGTCTCCTGTGCAGGGATCACCAGGAACTTCTCCACCTGCTCCCCCAGCACCAAAACCTGCCCAGATGGCCACTGTGATGCAGTGGAGAGCCGCAACGCCCACATCTGCCCCCAGGATTGCCTCCGTAAGCAGCCTCTCAGCCTACTCAGTGGTATTTAATCAGGGCGCAGGGGCAGTAGGGAGGTGGGGGGAGAGGCTGGACCTCTCCCCCTTGCACTTCATCCATAGCCGCCATGCTTACATCAGTTTTATGCATTAAGACGAGGCTCCTGCCATGGGACTGGGAGGGAGGCACAGGGGGACCCCATGTGGCCCTACGCAGTCATTCTTCAGGAGCAGAGAAGGGGTAGCTGAAAAGGAAGGTGTGGACCTGAGCAGGCCAGCAGGAGGGGGCTGCACTCCAGAGTCAGCGAGGAGGCTGGAATGTGTGGGTTGGGCCCCAGGCTCCACCGTTTAGGAGGGGTGTACTGAGCCTTTTGTTCAGATGAAACATGGGGTGGCAGCTGGAGCTTGCTACATGGCTTCTGAGTTCATTGCCCTTGGGTGAGAAGGGGGCTCTGCCTCTGGGACACTGCCCTTGCTGTCTCGGGGGCCTTGGGTGGTTCAAGTATCCCAGGAGGCTGAGTGGGCATGTCTGTCCTCAGGGGGCAGCATTGTTGGGGGGCATGAGCCAGGGGAGCGGCAGGGGATTAAGGCCGGCCATGGCATCTGCTACTGCTTTCCTGAGGAAAAGAAGTGCTTTTGCGAGCCAGAAGACAACGAGGGTGAGTGGGCTGTCATCTCTCTGAGCCCCAAGGAAGTTTCAACAGCACTTCTGAAGTTCCTGGAGGGAGGAAATGGAAGGGAAACAGATGGGCCCCATGAGACTCTCCTTCTTCCCCCCTGGGGACCTCAGTTCCTCCATGGGTGCAGCCTAGAAGAAAGGCCCAGGGCCCCTATAAAGTGTTCTTTGACCCCAAGTTCTATGATGAACAATGGGATGGAAAAGCAGCTCCTCCACCAGGTTACTTAATTGGTCTGATCATACTGTCCTCGCATGGCACAGGCATCATCCAGCTGGGACCCACCGCATCAGGCACATCTTCAGGGGCAGCAGGGGTTGTGGGTTTCGAGGGGGCCATGTTGCTCACATGGAGGGAGCTGTCCTGCATGAGCCCAGGCATGCTGTTTTGTCATTTGAGTTATTAGATGGCCTGAGGTTCCAAGCTGCTTTCCTCTATTATGAAGAAAATACCAAAAGCATTTGTAACAGAAGAGAATCTGACCTCCCCTGCCTGCCCTCCAGGGCCTGCTGATGGAGTGGGCACATAGCCTCTGCTGTATGAACTCAGCAGGCTGCTCACCCCCTCTGATCTTCTGTCTCCATCTGCGAGAGAACAATAGTCTAGGTGGGAGAAACACACGTGGCAGTGCCTGTGCCTGTTTGGAGTGTTCTCAGGACTTCTTGCACTTTCACGGTCACTTCCCAGTTGGCACAGACACAGTGGGCTGGAGGACGGGCAGGGGAGGATGCCCGGCCCTGCCTGCTGCTGCCTCATGTCCCCCTGCCCACAGACCCGCTGTGTGACGAGCTGTGCCGCACGGTGATCGCGGCAGCTGTCCTCTTCTCCTTCATCATCTCGGTGCTGCTGTCCACCTTCTGCATCCACCGCTACCACAAGAATGCACATAAGCCTCCTATCCCCTCAGCTGAGATGACCTTCCGCCGGCCTGCCCAGGCCTTCCCGGTCAGCTACTCCTCGTCCGGCATGCGCCGGCCCTCGCTCGACTCCATGGAGAACCAGGTCTCCGTGGATGCCTTCAAGATCCCGGTGAGGGTCCTTGTGGGCTGGAAAGACCCCCTCCCCTCCCCAGCGGGCTCCGGGATCAAGCCGGCTGTGGAGATAGAGGAGGTCAGGCAGGTGGGAGCTGATGGTGCTAAACTACACGGGGAAGGTAGGGCAGATCAGCTGGTAGGGGAGTGCATACAGAGACCCGAGAGGCCAGGGGGAGGCACAGGACTTTATACTTAGAGCTCTGGGGGTGAGGGTGAAGGCAGGGCAGAGGCGGCCAATTTTCTGCCTATCTTGGGGGAGTCTGTGGGGCGGGGCTGTCCCCAGACAGGTGAGAGAGGCAGTGGAGGGCAGGGGGCAGCCAGGGCAGCAGGAGGGAACAGCACTACAGTCAGAGGAGGGTACCAGCCAGATCCAGCTGGCCTACCCTGTCCCGTCACTGCGGGCCGAGCCCCAGGTTACTGTTCTGCTCAGAGGCTGTGATGAGGGCCCAGGCTCTCCGTCCTGGCCAGGCCTCCCTGGGCTGCCATGCTGCAACATCTGCCCTCTCCTGGCCAGCAGCCCTGCTCCTGTGGGGTCCTCACCCCCACCCCCGAAACACTATCTGAGGAGCTAGAAGCCAAGCCAGGTCCTGGGAGGACTGAGGAAAGTGCTCAGAGCCCAGGGTGTTTGAACAAAGAACAAGTAGGCTTGGGAGGGAATACTGGATCAGAAGCTCAGCACCCAGTGGCCACAGGGCACTGGCAGTTCCCAAGTCAGGCTGAGAAGTGGCCTGGGATTCCCTAGGAGATGCCAGCATGGCATCAGCGTGGGGCCTTGGCCCTGGGGCCTGGTCTGAGTGACACCCAGCCCAAACCTTGGTAAGGGTGTAAACCAAGAGGCCCTTCCCAGGTGTGGCCACTGCCACCTCCCTCTGGCTTTCTGTGACCCCATCCCGACAGCAACTTGGCCTCACAGCAGGGCTCTGGGATGAACCACCAGAGTCCTTCACAAACCCGGCCAGTTTGCAGTGAGGCCACACAGGAAGGTTGGGGCTGGTGGGTGCTTCTGCCAGCAAAGACACTCTCCCCTCTAGTCAGCTGCAGAGCTGGGCCTGATGCCCCCACACACCAGCTCCAGGTCTTGGACACACGACTCAACCCCTTAGTCAGTTTTCTCTTATATAAAATGGGGAGGATGATTTTCTCAACATTTTGAGAGAAGCACAGTGGTGCTGTCTGCAATACTTACTACAGCGTCAGGGATGCAATCGGGGGTTTCCAGTGCCAGCAGTGGAGGTGGCGGTGTGATGGTGTTGACGCTGACCCTGACTGTGATGGCCCAGCCGCTTACTGGAAGGTGTGGCTGTGCCAATGAGAGGAAGTTCCCAAGTGCCCACACATGTCAGAGAGGGTGGCCCCTGGCCAGGGGCAGCAGGTCCCCTTTAGTCTCATCTCCGTGGTTGGTTGAGCATGGACCCTGCGGCTGTGTCCACACCCAGCTGTGAGAGACCTGGGGGATGAGCACCTGGTGTTGGCACAGGAGGACAGGTTCCCGGCAGGCTTTGGCTTCTCTGGTTGGAGTTCAAGGACAGAGAGCAAGTGGGAGTTGGGTGTTGCTAGGAAGACAACCAGAGTGGGCCTGGTGCATTAGTGGCTCTTTGGTGAGAGGGCAGGGTGGTAGCACATCAGCCCTAGCCCAAGTGGGGAACACAGTGAGCCAGTGTGTGCAGGATTGGCAACAACCCTTGGGAAGAGCAGCCATTTCCACACTTCAAGGCAGTTTCCTGCAGAGCACCATGGCCCCTGTCCTTTTGGGGGTGGCCATGGGGGAAGTTGCTCTGGACAGTCCCACCATGGCTGGGAGTCAGGCTGGGCCACTGGTGTCTATACTGTCCTCTGGGGGTCAGGGCAGACCACAGGCACGTGTTGGGACACTGAGTCCAGGCCATTCTGTGGCAATGCCTCCCTTCCCCTGGGTAGACTCTCTTGTAATGCCTCCCGGGGGCCTGGCTGTGGCATCCTACCTTCAGTGGAGGTAGGCATCATTATATGTGGTTTGCCAGTTCTCTGCTTACTGGAGCTTGTCCATTAGGGTTGGAGCATGCTCTCTTCTGAGTTTTGCCTTTTTCCTCTCACGTTTTCTCAATGCCAATGTAGGAGGATCCAAAGTGGGAATTCCCTCGGAAGAACTTGGTTCTTGGGAAAACTCTGGGAGAAGGTGAATTTGGAAAAGTGGTCAAGGCGACAGCTTTCCGTCTGAAAGGCAGAGCAGGGTACACCACTGTGGCCGTGAAGATGCTGAAAGGTACCTGTCCAGGCACATGCATAGCATACTCATGGGAGCCACCAGGGCGGGCAAGGCCTCTCCCACCTGCCTTGGGACCTCCTAAAGAGCCCCCATTGCTGTTCTTGAGTGGCTGCAGTCTGGGGTCCCCTATCACAGGCACATGGGTTGGTTCTGGAGAGGGAGAACAAGGACTTTGTTCTCCCCAGAAAGCTCTAGTGGTGCTGCTGCTAGACCAGTGTCTGTGAAGATCCAAGGATTTACACATTTTTAAAGCCCTTTAGTTTTGAGCTGACAGCTGCCTCCCTCAATGTCCCACTCATTCCTCTCAGCCAGGTGTCTCCTGGAGTCCTAGTGAAAAGACCACCTGTAAGGATTGGCCTTCCATCTCAGGCAAACCCCCATGGGTCTGCCCCACCCCCTGACCAGTCATCCCTGAATTTGGCCCCATGGGCACAAGCATCTACCTATATATGGATGTGTGCCTCTAAGCAGAGACTGGTGACTGCACTGGGAGGTGGGGAGGGAGCTCCTGCAGGGGACAGCTTGGCTGTGTGGCAGTGAGTAAGAGTCACTGGTGTACATGAGAGTTAACTACAGCAGTCCAGCGCCACATGGCACAGGTTGCACCAGATGCTTACAGAAATCCTCAGATTAGGTTTGGCCCCAAGCCAGTAAGACCCTAGGCTGTAAGGGGGCAAGTGAGCTCCTCAGATTCTTGGGTGCAGCCAACCACAGTCTTGAGTCACTCACATCTATTCTGAGCAGTCCTGATGCCCCAACTCCCAGCTATCCTCTTCCAGACAAGAAGAGTCCCTTGTCCTCCTCTATGGAGACAGAGGAGGTGGCATGGCACAGTTGGGCAATGGGTGGCAGGGTCGCTAGCCCAGGAGGAATGGCTTAGCCGTATCTGCTGACTCCTAAGATACCTTCACACCCAGCACCTGGTGGGAGCCCAAGCGTAGCTCAGGCTACCCTCAGGACTCGTGTGCTCAGGGGGCCACTTCTGTGAAGTCTCATCTTTATAGTGCATCAAACACAGGACTCACATAGGAGATCGTAGCAGCCATTAGGAAGTCCCAAGCTAAAATGTCAGGTGTGCAGTGAAATGGAAACACTGATTTATCTGAAGCTAAATGGGTTTTCTGTGGCAATTAATGGAGCATGAGATGGTGGCACACACATGCTGGAAGCACATTAGAAGGGTACCTTCTACATTAGGCTCCCTCATTAGAAGGGAGCCTGATCTCCATATGTGGGATCCTCCCTCGTGGGCATCTCCCCGAAGGAGGAATAAGGGGACACAGGGGAGTCCCTTTACCTTCCAAAAGGATTAATGAGGGGAAGTCTCTAAAGCCTGCTGACTTCTAAAGATGGCATCTTTGGAGACATATTGTCACTCATATAGCACAGCCTGAGATATTTTCCAAGAAAAGATCCTGCTTTTGTGGATGCCAGCCCCTCGGGGTGCTTATTCCTGCCAGCAGATGAGGCCTCTATTGACGGACCCCAAGGGCCAGGAGAAGCCTTGAGCACTGAAGTCCTTTGGGGCTTCGGTCTGAACCCAGGCAGAGTATCTGTGAAGATGACAGGTCCATTCCTGACCAAGCACGTCCATAGGAGGCACCAAGTACATCCTGCTGTTTGTGCTGCATTTCAGAGAATGCCTCCCCGAGTGAGCTGCGGGACCTGCTGTCAGAGTTCAACCTCCTGAAGCAGGTCAACCACCCACATGTCATCAAGCTGTATGGGGCCTGCAGCCAAGACGGTAAGGCTGACATGGGGTGGGGCAGGCACAGACTGGGGCTCTGGGCAGCCCGGTTCTCCCTCTTCCATCCTTTGCGGTCCTCTCCTTCCCTGGGCCTTGTTCTCCCTCCTCCCTGGGCTTCTGGCTCCAGCCTCAGCCTAGAGCTTGTGTCCAGCTGTCCCCTGGCCAATCAGCACTTCCTGTCACAGAGGCTTCTGCTAGTGGCACTCTGTTAACCTGCTGGGATTGCTCCAGTGTGACATCCCAGTTGCCAGCAGCCCATTCTGAGCTGAGCACTAGGTTAGCGAGCTCCAGAAATGGAAGAAGGTGCATCCTCAGTACCCACAGCCACTAATTGTGCCCTGACCTTCAGGTGACCCCAACTTCAGCTGTACATGGCAGGAGCATTTCATCATGTCTCAAATAAGGACACAGAACACAGGCCTGATCTGTTGGCTTTCCAGACTGTGTGTGTGTGTGTGTGTGTGTGTGTGTGTGTGTGTGTGTCTATCTGTCTGTCTGAATTGAGGTTTGGAGGGAGACAAGGTACAACAGAGAACAACAGACACCCTGGTCAGCACCCCCAGGGCTCAGGGCCGGGCCTAGGGCAGGACTGCAACCCAGAAAGCCGCTGCATCTGCGCTCCCTTCCCGAGCCATTGCTGCCCCCAGGGAGAGGATCGAGAGAGGCCTGAGATCTCAGCGGAGGTGGGGGGGGTGCCTTCCAGGACAAGGCTGAGTTCAGTGGGTGCTTGCTCCAGGCACCTCCAGAAGGTGGCGCCCACGGGGCAGCAGGAGGCAGAGAGCGTCTACTGCTAGGGCAAGCCGGACCCACAGGGCTACGCGCCGCAGGGAGCTTCAGCTCGGCTGCCCGGGGAGGGGCTGGGTCCGTCTGCCCCCTCACTGGCAGGGCGTCTGGGCCGCCGGGCCTCGGCCTCCCTGCGCTGGTGCCCCTTCCGCACGCCCAGGGCTCGCTCTTTGCCCCCAGGGCCGCTGCTCCTCATCGTGGAGTATGCCAAGTACGGCTCCCTGCGCGGTTTCCTGCGCGAGAGCCGCAAGGTGGGCCCCGGCTACGTGGGCAGCGGAGGCAGCTGCAACTCCAGCTCCCTGGACAACCCAGACGAGCGGGCCCTAACAATGGGCGACCTCATCTCGTTCGCCTGGCAGATCTCGCGGGGGATGCAGTACCTGGCAGAAATGAAGGTGTGTGCCGCTAGGGTTGCGCCGCCACGCCCCACCCATAGCCACGCTCGCCCCGCGAAGCTCGGCGGTGCCCCCGCACCCTGCATTAGGCCACACCACGCCCCCGCCGCCTTGGCCACACCCACCTCCACCGAGCTCCCCAGGCCTGAAGGGTCTTCTCTTTCTTTTTTCAAGCTTGTCCACCGGGACTTGGCTGCCAGAAACATTCTGGTAGCCGAGGGAAGAAAGATGAAGATTTCGGATTTTGGGCTGTCTCGAGATGTTTATGAAGAGGATTCCTACGTAAAGAGGAGCAAGGTGCCCAGGCCTAGCGTGTGATGCCATGGCGATAAGGGGTGGGGGCATCAGAGCTGCACCCACAGGGTCTAGTGGCGCCTTTAGGACATCTGGAATAGATTAAGCACATTTTTAGAGCCATCCCCAAATCCCTCCCATTCCTTAGACCCCAGGGATTCAGTCTGTACCTCTCCCATGTCTGTTTCTTCTCTTTCTGAGGGCACCAGGCCCATGCTTTCCCTTTCAGAGCACGGACCTTAGGCCCCTCTGGGTGTCTTTTGCTTTTTAATCACTATCATTTATGAAGGCCACCGAATGCTGCAGAAATAATCATTTTCACAGTGTTTCCTATTCTGCAGAATTAAGAGGTCAGCATTTTTGTGTAATCTTAGCTCTTTACTCAAAGGAGGGTATAATGAAACAAATAGGAAACTGGCAGTCATTCTTTTTTTTTTTTTTTTTTTTGAGACAGAGCCTCAAGCTGTCACCCTGGATAGAGTGCCATGGCATCACAGCTCACAGCAACCTCCAATTCCTGGGCTCAAGCGAGTCTCCTGCCTCCGCCTCCCAAGTAGCTGGGACT
>CAUYRH010181878.1:0-38029 GCA_963574655.1 Perodicticus potto | reverse complement strand
TTTATTGCAGCCCAATTCATAATTGCTAAGTCGTGGAAGAAGCCCAAGTGCCCATTGACCCACGAATGAATTAATAAATTGTGGTACATGTATACCATGGAATACTATGCAGCCTTAAAGAAAGATGGAAATTTTGCCCATTTTATAATTATATTGTTTCTGAGCTTTTTGTTTTTCATTAATAAACTAAATCTTTTAAGAGTGGTTTTAGATTTACAGCAAAATTTATCGGAGATTACAGAGTGTTCCCACATACCCTCATTCCCACTCATGTACAGCTTCCCTCACTATCTACATCCACTACATTGATGAACCTACATTGGCAGATCATTATCATTCAGTGTGTAGCTTACATTAGTGTAGACTCTTGGTGTTGGACGTTCTTTGGGTTTGAAAAAATGCATTATGACATGTATCCAGCATTATAGTATACAGAGTTTTTTCACTGCCCTAAAAATCCTCTGGGCACTGCCTATTCATTAATTTTTACCCTCTATGTACCTGGCAACCATTAATCTTTTTATCACCCATTGGTTTTGCCTTTTAAATAATGTCACGGAGTTAGAATCATCTAGTGTGTGGTCTTTGAAAATTAACTCTTTCTCTTAACAATATGAATTTAAGGTTGCTCTTTTTTCATGGCTTTGCAGTTCATTTCATTTTAGTACTTAATAATATTTCATATGCACATCAGTGTACTTATCCATACATTTACTGAAGGACATCTTGGCTGCTTTCAAGTTTTGACAAAGGTATCAAAGAATAAGTAAATAAATGGAGAGAGAGATCATTCAAGTGCAGGTTTCAGCATGAACATAAATTTGTAATTTATTTGGGTAAATACCAAAGAGCTTGAATTCTGGATCATATGAGAAGAGTGTTTAGTTTTGTAAGAAATTGCCAAACTGTCTTCCAAAGTGGTTGTACCCAATAGCAACTATTCCTGTCACACCACATTCTTGCCAGCACTTGAAGTGGTTTCAGATGTTGTGTTGTTTCTTTTCTTATCATTCAATTTTAAGAGTTCTTTGTGTATTTTAGACAACAGTCCATTATCAGATGTATCTTTTGCAAACATTTTCTCTGTGGCTTGTCTTCACATTCTTTTGACATTTCCTACACAGAACATAAGTTATTAATTTTTATAAAGTCAGGGTAAGATCACGTAGGTTTCCTGTTATGTTATTTTCTAGTGGCATTATGATTTTTGCATTTTAAATTTATTTTTTAAACTTTATTCAAATTTATAGGAGGGTACAATTTTTAGGTTACATTGTTCTCACTTTCAGGGCAAAGTTCCATTTGTAGACGAGCCCCTCACCCAAGGGGCATGTTATACACCCTGACATATGGCAGAAGAAGGGAGGACGTGAGGTAAGATCTCACCTAATGTGCACATTGTGAGGGCGCATCTTAAATTTGTATCTATAATGTATTTTAGTCAAGTTTTGTGATGGGTTAGAGGTCTGTGCCTGATTTCTTTTATTTTAAATGTTAATGGCTGGTTGTTCTACCACCATTTGTTGAAAAGACTACCTTTGCACCATTGTATTGCCTTTGTCAGAGGTCAGTTGACTATATTGACATAAGTCTATTCTGTGCTCTCTATTCTGTCCATTGGTCTGTTTGAGTATTCTTTCATTGATGCCACACTTTCTTGGATTAACAAATTGTAGTATATGTATAACATGGAACACTATGCAGTCATAAAAAAGAAAGGAAACTTTACAACTTTTATGTTTACCTGCATAGAACCGAAACATACTATTTTTAGTAAAGTATCTCAATAATTGGGAAAAAAAAGTATCCAATGTGCTCAATACTATTATGAAACCAATATATCATCACCTATATATTCATATGAATAATAAAACACAACTATAGTCAAAAAAGATGGAGGAGAGAATAAGGAGAGGGAAGAGGAGGGTGATGGACAGGAGGAAGGAGAGTATTTGATGGAACCTCACCTATTGTGCACAATGCAATTGTACATTTCAAAACTACTAAGAGTATAGTATAAATGTCTTACCACAACAAATAAGTGATATTATGTCTATGTGAATCAATTTGATTTAAGCATTCCACTTTGTATATCGAATCAGCACATTGTTTCCCATAACTGTACACAGTTATGATTTAATAAAGAAAATAAAATTGATCCATGTCTACATTCAAATATTACTATACAACTTTTGAATTAGTCGGAGGACTTTATAAAAACAAAATTTTCTTAATTACTCCCTCCCACCCTTGGTATTATTACTGTCATTCGTATTTCTTGCACATATTCATATCCACATGTGTGTATCTGTCTATCTATGAACACATAATGAAATACAGCTGGCCTTTCAGATCCACAGATTTTACATTGGCCGAACATAGAAGTCGACTGGAAAACTGACTTTTCATATCCATGGGTTCCACAAGGCAAACTAAGTTATTTGAGCATCAACCAATTTTGGTATCCATGGGGTTCCTGGAACAAATCACCCATGAACACTGAATGACATATGGACATATTGATGTTATTATTGCTTCAAAGAACTATTGACCATTAGATCAATTAAAAATAAGAAAAATAAGGTTTTTTTTACCTTCACTTATGTCTTTTTCTAATGATCTTCTTGCATTTATGTAAATCTCAGTTTCTGACATATATTCTTTCTGTCTAAAGAACATCTTTTAACATTCCTTTCAAGACAGGTCTGTAAGCAACAAATTACCTCAAATTTAGTTGTCTAAGAAAGAAAATTTCTCCTCTAAAGGAAAATTTCCCTGGAGGTAGACTTCTGGGTTGATGTTTATTTTTTCTCAACACTAAACATTTTACTTCACTCTCTTCTTGCTTGCATGGCTTCTGAGTAAAAGTCAAAGGAAATTCTTGTCTTTGCTTCCCTATAAATAAGGTGCCTTTCCCTTTGTATGTTTTCAATTTTTTTCATCATCTTTGATTTTCTGAAGTTTGAACATAATATATCTAGATGTAGTTTCTTGGCCATTCATTCTGCATAATGCTTTTTGAGCTTCCCTGATCTGTGGTTTTGGAGTTTGAGGGAAGTTTTCAGTTCATTATTGCTTCAAATATTTAATCTGTTCCTTTCTGGTTTTCTTCTCTTTCTGGTATACCCATTCATCGCCTGTATGGTATACTTTTGTAGTTGTTCTCAGATGTTCTGTTCTTTTTGTTGAGATATTTTCCTTTTCACTTTTGGAAAGTTTTGTTCTCATATCCTCAAACTCAGAGATTTCATACTCAGTTTTGTCCACAAATAACCTCTTCAAAAATCATTCTTCATTTCTGTTACAAGCATTTTTGATCCCTAGCATTTAAAATATTCTCACAATATTTTGTCTCTCTTCTTATGTTAACCATCTGTCCTAGAAAGTTGGCTTTTTTTCATTAGAGCTCTTAGAATATATATTATATTTAAAATATAATATATATTCCTAAAATGTTAGGGTCAATTGGTTTGTTTTTTTATTTTCTTACTTTGCCCTTTTTTATTTTAGGAGAATTAGTATGTACTAGTTGAACTCTGCTAAATGTATTAATATGTATTGTATAGTGATGAAGTCTGAGTTTTCATACCCATCACCTGAATCATGTTCTGATTTTTGTGCTACATATGACTGTGGTTTTCATGCTTGTTTAGTGTCTTCAAACTGCTTTTTCCGTTTTTTATGGCTCATAATTGTTTATTACAAGTGAGTATGATGTGCTGGGTAAAAGAAGTTGCATGAAATAAGGCTTTAGTAATGTGATGGTAAGTAAGACTTGGAGGTGAAGGGGAATATTTAATACTTATTTGATTAAGTCTCAGTTTCTTTTTTATGGTCTTGTGTCTCTGATCTGTGAACTTCACAAGAGCTTCTCAGTATTTCCCCCATTTAAGTTGGGCACGATGGTCAGATGGGACTGTAGTTGAGCATTCCCCTACCCCCAGGTAGGTTGATCTTGGATAAAATCTCCCCAATAGGCTACTGTAAAATAATTTCCCAGAAGACTATTGTCAAAAAAAAAAAAAAAAAAAAAAAGATGATCGGATGTACTTCAAAATGGTTCCTTTTTTGAAATGAAGAGAGTTTTCTTCATTAATCACTTTGAAGCTTTGATAGGGTTCTTGAAGGTAAAACTCGCAAAAGCATGAGACCTCCCTTGGGACTGGATGTTCCTGCAGATTTTAATCTCAGGGTTGTCCACACTGAAATGTCAGCAATTTGTCAGGTATAGTTCAGATTTTCCTACACCAATGCTGGTTGTTATAGGTATTTATGCTCATGAGTCATGCTCCAGAATATTGTGATTCTTTGTATCTGCCTCTCTATATGTCACCAGTTTTGAGTGCAGTGGTGTGCCCTGTGATTTCATTTCCCTCATTTATCTAAGAATTGTTGACTTTTCAGTTGGTTCAGTTTTTCACTTGTTGTTAGGAAAGAGTGGAGATTTCTAAATTATTTATGTGCCAGACTGGAATCAAGAAGTCAGAATATTTGTTACATACTATTGACTTTTGAGTGTTTATCTTATGTTCTAGATAGTCTTTTTTGATATAGTGTTTGCAAACGTTATCTCCCAATCTCTAGCTTGTCATTTCAGGGTTGAAGAAGGGTTTTGTGTTTGTGTGTTTGTTTGTTTTTTCAAGAGGATAAAAAAATATCTAATTTTGATTAATTTTTCCACTTGTAATTCTTTTATTAAGTCTAGAAATTGTTTTCCCAGTCCAAGGTTCTGAATATTTTGTCTTCTATTTTCTTTTCTTTTTGAGACAGAGCCTCATGGTATAACAGCTCACAGCAACCTCCAATTCCTGGGCTCAAGCGAGTCTCTTGCCTCCACCTCCCAAGCAGCTGGGACTATAGGTGCTGGCCACAATGCCCGGCCATTTTTTGGTTGCAGCCATCATTGTTGTTTGGCCAGCCAGGGCTGGATTCGAACCCGCCAGCTAAGGTGTACATAGCTGGTGCCTTAGCCCGTTGAGCCACAGGCACTGAGCTTTGTCTTCCATTTTCTAAAGTCATATCTCACTTTCAATTTGTAAAATGGCAAAGTTGAACTAGTAGTTCTTCTCTAATATCTTTCCAGTTGCATCAATCTAGGATTCTAAGTGAATATTGGAAATATAATAAGTGAGAGGCACAACCTGCTTGGTATACACATTCAGTTTTCATCATTGTATTAAATCTTCAGAGACAGAATTTAACCTTTTAACTTTAGGATCTAAGATTTTATATTTGACTGATAATTTATTCAGGCTACATAAAGAATGAATTTAGTTTCCATGTAAATGTTTGGACTCAGTACAAATAGGATGACTGTGGTAGAATTAGTGGGGTTTCAACACAATTATAATTATTAAAAGCATGTATCATAACAGAAGCGTATATGTTCAGATCAAACCTTCAACCTTATGGTATGTCTCAGAGACGAGGTGTCATCTTAGTTAAGGTAACATAGGCTCTGAAGTACATGGACTTATAACTACATACGCGTTGGAGTGAATTCCAACTTGCTTGCTTCTTACTTGTATGAACTGAAAAAGTTATTTAACCTCAATTGTTGAATCTCTCAAATGATAACACTTATGTGTCTCATAAAGAACACACGAAAAATATAGGTAAAGCTCCAATTATAGTGTCTGGAAAAGATAAGCACTCAGAAATGGCAGCTGATGATAAAGAATTTTGTCATGAAAATACGTGGCATCCTCATCTTCATCATCACCATCATCATCAAAATCATCATCTCTATTCTTAAGCTATATAGCACTGAATGATTAGTAAGAAGAAAAGTTCCTGATTCTTACTGTCTAAATTCAAGTGTCTCATTTTCCACTAGATGTGTGTGATCTTATGCACATTAATTAATCTCTCTGCCCCCCCAATTTCCTCACTTTCTGTAAAAGGAAAATGATGATAGTACTCACCTCGCAGGGCTATTGTGATAATTAAATAGGCTAAATGTATGCAAAAAGCTTACACTAATCCTAGGCATATATTAAGTACTCATTAGTCAACATTACTGTGTACATTTACAAATTTATTGATGTCTTTGATCACCTGATACTGGAATATCAAGTCAATTCAGTCAACATTGAAAGAAACATGATTTCTAACTGAATAGACTGGCTGTTCTCACATCTGTCAGTCAATCATGCTCTCACTTTCTTACTTATGTAAATACTTTAGATGGCCTAAATTACTCTAGTGGATACAAGACATCTGCTTTAAAATGGAAAGTACTTCAAACAAGCATCAAACCTGTTTTTCCTAAGTATCCTAACCATTTTTAAGTACCTAAGAGCTGCACGCTCTGATTTGAATTTACCAATTTCTATAAGCTTACAGAGTACAGAGCCTTAATTATAGACCTTTCCATCAATTACAACTAGAAAACTTTCATCTAGTTTCACAAATTAATGGTAAAGTCTCAATATAGATATTTTTTCTTTTTTCAAAATTCAGAATATTAGGCAATACATTTTGTTTATATACTTTGTTTTTCTACTGATTGAGTCAAAGTTATATGCATAAGTGTGCACTTCACATAGACAGTGTGCACTATACCCAATTCATCCACCTTGCCCTACTCCACCAGCTTGATTTTCATTGACATTTACTTCCATACATGCACGTAACTGTGGATTGATTAGTTCCAGTTTGGTATTGAGTACATGTGTTTAATTTTCATTCTAGTGATATTTCACTTAAAAGAATGGTTTCCAGTTCCCTCCAGGTTGTTAAAAAGCCACTAGATCACCATTTTTTATGGCTGAGTAATACTCCATAGTATGCATATACCACATTTTGTCAATCCATTCATATACTTTTGGGCAATTGGGTTGCTTCCACATCTTTACAATTGTGAACTGTGCTGCTATAAACATTCAAGTACAGGTTTCATTTTTACAAAATGACCTTTTTTCCTTTGGTATATACCCAGCGGTGGGATTGCTGGATCAAATAGTAGGTATACTTTAAGTTCTTTGAGACAGTTCCATACAACTTTCCATAGAGGTTGTACTAGATTTCAGTCCCACCAATACTGTATGAGTTTTCTTTTCTACATCCATGCCAGTATCTGTTGCTTCCGGATTTTTAAGATATCACTCTGGGTTTAGGTGATAGCTTTTTTGTGTGTTATATACATGTATTTATTATGTTTTCATATAGAGATAATTTATATATTGTATATTGTATACATTATGATTAAAACATACTTAGTCTCTTTCTGTAACTGAGCACATCCTATTCCTGGCCCCCTGATGTGTTTGCATTAACAGGTACATGAAAAAGTGCTTGATGTTACTAATCATAAGGGAAAAACAAATCGAAATGGCAATGAAATATCACTTAATATCTTCTAAGTTAATTTTTATAACAATGACAAAAAATAATAAATGTTCACAAAAGTATGGAGAATAGGGAAATCTAATACACTGTTATTGAGAAGACAGATTGGTATAATAATTATGGAAAGAAGAATGAAGACTCCTAAAGAAATTAAAAGCATAATTATCATATGACAAAGCAATCCCTCTTCTGGGTACTCACGTAAATGAAACCAAACCACCTCCTAGTAAAGATATGTGTACTTTCAAGTTAATTGCAGCATTATTCATAAAAGCCAAGATATGGAAACAACCTAAATGCTTATCAGTGGAAGAATGGATCAGACCAGCATAGTACTGACACAAAAACAGAGATATATAGACCTATGGAATAGAATAGACAATCTAGAGATGAACCCAGCCACATATCGCTATTTGATCTTTGATAAACCAAATGAAAACATAGAATGGGGGAAAAAAAATCCCTATTTAACAAATGGTGCTGGGACAACTGCTTATCCACATGTAGAAGACTGAAACTGGATCCACATTTCTCACCACTAACAAAAATTGACTCTTGTTGGATAAAAGATTTAAATTTAAGGCATGAAACAATAAAAATTCTAGAAGAGAGTGTTGGGGAAACACTAGAAAATACTGGCCTGGGGAAAGACTTTATGAGGAAGATCCAACCCCCCATGGCAATTGCAGCAACACCAAAATAAATAAATGGGATTTGATCATGCTAAAAATCTAAACAGCTAGGAATACCACAAGGAAGAAAAACAGACAGCCTTCAGGATGGGAGAAGATTTTTGCTTATTATGAATCAGACAAAGGCCTGGCAACTACAATCTACAGAGAACTCAAAATAATCAACAACAAAAGAGTAAACAATCTCATTTATAAGTGGGCAAGAGACTTGAACAGAAATGTCTCTGAAGATGAAAGATAAATGGTCAACAAAAATGTGAAAAAATGCTCATCATTGTTAATCATCAGAGAAATGCACATCAAAATAACTGTGAGATGTCACTTAACTCCAGTAAGATTAGCTCACATCAAAAAGCCACAAAACTACAGATGCTGGCATGGATGTGGAGAGAAGGGAACACTGTTGCACTGGTGGTAGGATTCTGAAATAATACAACCTTTATGGAAAGAAGTATGGAGAATTCTTAATGAATGAAAAGTAAACCTTCTATTTGATTCCACAGCTACACTCCTAGGTATCTACCAAAAACAACAAAAGTCATTTTAACACAAAGACATTTGCACCAGAATGTTTATTGCAGCTCAATTCCTAATTGCCATTCCATGGAAGAAACCTAAATTCCCATCATCCCTTGAAGGAATTGACAAACTGGCATATGTATACAATGGAGTACTATACAACCATAAGAAAAGTTGAAGACTTTATATCTATTATGTTTACTTGGATGGAGTTGAAACATATTCTTAGTAAAGTATCTTGAAAATGGAAAAGAAATCCAATGTTCTCGATAATAATATGAAAACAATATATAAACAATTGCATGTCCACAAAAACAATAAAAAACAAATATAGTCCAGCAAGGGAAAGAAAAGAGGAGGGGAGGGAGATTGGAGAAGGAAGGGAAGGTAATTGGCAGAATCTCACCTAATGTGCACAATATGAGGGTGTTTGACAAGCCCAGTTGGTGAAGGACTCAACATCAACTTGAACTTTTCTTTGGAAGTAAGAACAATGTAATCTAAAAATTTGTGCTGTCACATTAATTTAAAATTAAAAATAGGTAAAATATTCCAAAGACTTAAAAAATATATATATACAAGCCAAATAAGATGAAAAAAAAAGGAGGGTAAGGAAGATGGCCAACTAGAAGCAGCTTTTGCCAGAGGCTCCTGTTCAGTGGGAGAGATATTGGACAGAAGTGGATTCAGTAAAGCTAAAGATGGGGAGCTGAGCATAGAAATAGGATAAAGAGACAAATACACATCATCTCTGCTGAGACAAGCTGTGGCTACAAGAAAGAGGAAGCAAGACAAAAAAGACCAGGTATGAAGCCCATCACCAAGAGGATGGGAGACCCCCCTCCCCAAGCAGGAGGCCTACTGAGGGCCCTCCACAAATGAGCAGGGAACAAAAGACTTCTCACATTACCCCACAGGACAGAGGCACTAAAACCAAGTATTTCTCCAGTGAGGTGTCATGTGCAAGTCCAGGTGTCATCCTGCCCAGCATAAAAATGAACAAATATTTTCCCCACAATTCTGAACACACAGTTCAACCTTCCTACCTCACCTGGCTGCCTGAAGGTCTACTCCCTGAGGAGCCTGAAGTGTTTGGGGGTATTTTCTGAGTGGTCCAGGAATTGTGTGGGCCTCTGGACAGCAGCACGGAAACAATGACTCATATGGAAGCAGGGGGCTTCAAGAAGAGAGGACAGGGAGAGAGGGATACAAGGAGAAGGTACATGGTGGGCATGGAGGTACTGATGTTCCAGTTCTGACTTTGGTTGGTGAGCTTTCCTGACTCCTTTATCCACCAGGGAGACCAGGCTCCAACACCTCAGGTTTGCCAGATGGAGCTTCTTGTGGATTCCTACTTTCTGTCTGCTTGAGACCCTTGGAAGTGTTTCTCATGAGCAGCGATTGTACTGCCTTGAGATAGTCCGATTAGAACTTTTGAACTGGGCTGTCTATCTGGTTACCTTCTGAGGTTGAGCAGCAGTTGTTTTGTAGTGGAGAGGGACAGATTCTCCTCCATCATCTGTCACTGATAGGGGGCAGGGCACCACAGGTGTTTGTATCTTTCCCCAACTGAGATTCCAGCCTAATACCTTAATTCATTAGACTTGGGTAAAGACAGGCTGGCATCAAGAAAGAGATGGCATACATTATATCACAAAGCAGATCCTCTGAGTCTCTGGCTACAGAACTGACAGGGACCTATGTAAGTCTGTAGGGGAAAAGCCACAATGGCAAGCCCTAGGTCATTGGTAAAGAGCTAATTAGCTCCAGTTTCTCAGACCCCCAATCTGATCTCCACCCCCCACAGTTTTAATTGACAAATAGTAGAAAATACTCATGGGGAGGAACCAGCAGAAGAACTCTAGCAGCATAAATAATCAGAGTAGATCAACTCTCCCAAGGAATAGCAAAAGACATACAACAGCGAAACGGCTGAAATGTAAGAAATAGAATTTGGGATGTGGATGGCAAATAAGATGGAAAAAAAGGAGAAAAAGATGGAAACAGAAATCCAAAACACTGTCTCAAGAAATTAATGAATTTGAAGACAAAGTAATTAAGGACATGGGCATAATGAGAAAAGATACAGTAGAGTTTAAGGAAGTGAAAGGGATATTCAAGGAGCTTGAAAATATAATAGAGTTCTTCACAAATCGAGTTGAGCAGGCAGAAGAAAGTATCTAAGAAATTGAAGACAAGGTTTTTGAATAATCCTAGGCATTCAAAGAGGCAGAAAAAAAGAAAACAAGAACAGAACATTCCCTGAAAGAGTTATTGGGATCATTCCAAAAGATCAACCATCCAAATTATAGGGATTCCTGAAGTAGAAGTGAATGGTCCTAAAGGCACAGATGTCCTACTGTAAGATATTATGGAGGAGAATTTCCCAAGCATAGCAAGAGCTACATAAATTTAGTTAGTAGATAGTTTCAGAACCCCAGCACAACTCAATCCAAATAAAGCATCTCCTATTCACAATGCAATTGAATTTGCCAAAGTTAATATGAAGGAGAAAACCGTATAAGCATCCAGGCATAAGGAAAGTATTACTGACAAAGAAAAAAATATTAAGATGACCACAGTTCTTTCAGCCAAAACTTTTCAAGCCAAAAGAGGATGATCATTGAACTTCAACCTTCTAAATCTAAATAACTTTCAGTCTAGAATCCTGTATCCAGCTAAACTGAGTTTCTTTTTTTTTTTTTATTGAATCATGTCTGTGTACAATAATTCAGTCATGAGGTACAGTGTACGGGCTTCAGATACAATCAGAGATATTTTCATCAACCTGATTGTGATAACATTCAAGAGACTTTCTCATTACTTTGTGAGAACAATTTGATGCCACCCTCAAGAGAAGGATTCTGAGGAAGAAAAATTAATTGAAAAAACACAAGTAAAACTTAAATTAATTGAAAAAACACAAGTAATATTAAAACATGCCCTTGACACTATAATCAACTAAGAAATGCATCCTACTTGATGATGGCAAACCATTACTAACCACTTCTAGGGCCACATGTTGAATATTAAATACAACTTAATAAAAAACTGTTAATATTTTTTAAAAGTAGGAAACATAGAAGCAGGAAGAACATATTAGAAGATTTGAGATTTTTTTTTAGCATGAAATTGAGAAAGCAGAAGTAGCATTTAATATTTCTAAACGACTAGTTTCTATTTTTCTAATAACAAAATAAATTCAGCTTAAAAAGGGAAAATATAGATTAATGGGTGGCATGCAAATTATCATCAGGGAATACTGAGAGAGTTTATGGAGTACAGGTTTTAAAAATCTAATCAAACTGCATAGTTTGATTGGAGTTTTTTCCATCAAGGTGGCTTAGGATTTTAGCTGAAGAGAGAGGCTCTTTGTAAACTCTGCTCCACGTGTTTTCCTGCAGGCAGGCCCACAAGACACTGTCCCACGCTGCCTATGGAGCTGTGGGCTACTCAGGGATTGGAGCGATTCCCTTTGCACCTAAACACCAGTAGTTTAATTTTTAAAATTACTTGCAGTAGATCCATCTCATTTGAAAACCACCGCCGGGGTCCCTTCTCAGAGCTTCAGTTTGTGGGAAGTGTACACATCAGCTGGTGACATGTCCACATCCAGGTATCAGTGTTTCTCACCGTGTCATTGTTTCTTCCCCAGGGATGAGTTCAACCTGAAACTGACGCTCCTCAGTAATCAGTGGCAGGGGGTGATTCGCCGGGCCCAGCAGCGGCGGGGGATCATTGACAGCCAGATCCGCCAGTGGCAGCGCTACAGGGAGATGGCAGAAAAGCTTCGCAAGTGGCTGGTTGAAGTGTCCTACCTCCCCGTGAGTGGTCTAGGAAGCGTCCCGATACCACTGCAGCAGGCAAGGACCCTCTTCGACGAAGTGCAGGTATGGCCTGTGGCGACCTCTTACCCGTTTCCGCTGTGCACTTCACCCCAGCCGTGGTTCCTCAGAAGGACTCTGGAGTGACACTGGAATTGGGACAAACGTGGTTCTCAAATGTCCACAGGAACACACAAGATGATTGCATTGCAAAGCCCTATTTATCATGACGAAATGATAGTAAGCCTGTCCTCTCACAGAGGCGCCTTCCACTTCACACCAAGTCCTGCAGCCACTTGTCGAGTCCTAGCGTGGACAGAAAGGCGATGGCCAGGAAAGGAGAAGTGGGTGGATGTACCTGTGTTCACTCAGGAGCAGCTTGCGCATGTAACTAGAGAAGGTAAAAGGCCGTCCTGTTGAGCTCTTTACTTTGACCAGGAATGTGACCTTCCAGCATCCCAGACAGGTGCTTCCCGGCACTCTGGCCAGTCCTTCCCAGCTCAGCTCCTGGGCTCTTATTTCTTTAAAGTCACTCTTTCCGGTTCAATTCTCCTCCAGATTTCTCTGAGAGAAATCTAACAACAAAGTGAATTCAGCTTATAATATAAAAGGGACAATATAGCTTAATGGGTGGGACATGGCTTCAACTACCCCTGCCAGCAAATTTGTATCTTCTGGTCAAATTCACCTGCTGAGCTTTGAACTCACTTAAGCGACCACCTTTTGGATTTATATCTGTGTGCTCTGCAGATGTGATATACCCTGTGGGTCTCAACAAAGCCTGTGACCACTGGACCAACCATTCTCTTTCCCATGTACCCAGTTTGAGGTGTCATCACCAGCTGTCTGAGCCATCAGTATAGAAGTCCTGAGTCATTTAAAAGCTACTCTTCCCTGTCTCTTACCCTACCCCACGTCTAATCTGCCCCAAGCCTCCCTCCTGCTGCCACTGCTAAACAAGGCCCTCGTGATGTCTTGGCTCGATGGACAGAAGCATCCACCATACCTCATGATGTCTTGGCTCGATGGACAGTACCTAGCCCCCCTGTCTCAGTATATCCAACATACCTCATGATGTCTTGGCTCGATGGACAGTAGCTAGCCCCCCATCTCAGTATATCCACCATATCTCGTGATGTCTTGGTACGATGGACAGTAGCTAGCCCCCCTGTCTCAGTATATCCACCATACCTCATGATGTCTTGGTGCGATGGACAGAAGCTAGCCTCCCTGTCTCAGTATATCAGTATATGTCGCTCTTACTTTCTGCTTTTACTAAAACTTTAATCAAACACCTCACTTTTCTGCTTCATGTATTCTATGAATCTCAGTCACTTGCAAATTCCCGCACAAGACGTGGTCTTGCCTCACCGTCTACACTCTCTAACCTGCATTCCATACTCCAGCCCTACATCCAGCTTCCTGAAGTCATCGTACTTCTCACATATAACGTATTTGCCCTTCCTCATTTCTCTTTGGGAAAGCATCCTCTCTCCTCTGCTCCTAGACAACTCTTGTCTCCCACCCTAGGTCCTTCTTAATCCGGGTGAGTTCAAGTCTTTCAAGACTGGGGTAGCCTTGACCACTTTGAAGAATCCTCTCTGATTCTCTGTGCACTCCCTGCTGTGTCAGATGGCTCTCTGTCTTTCTGTTATCTGTTTTATAGAGTAGGTTTCATATTGCATTCCAAGTCTCCATTGGCCTCTCATTCACTTATACATTAAGTACACACATGTCACCTTGTTGGAAGAAAGAAGCCGTGCTTGTATGCTGCAATTGTGGCCCACTCAATACTTGCAATAGGGAAATAGTGAAACAAAAGATTGGGAAAGTAAAAAGCTGTGATTCTTTTCAGTTCAAAGAAAAAGTGTTTCTGCGACAGCAAGGCAGCTATATCCTCACGGTGGAGGCTGGCAAGCAGCTCCTGCTCTCCGCGGATGGTGGAGCCGAGGCTGCCTTGCAGGTCGAACTCACTGAAATCCAAGAGAAATGGAAATTGGCCAGCGTGAGTCTGGAAGAGCAGAAGAAAAAACTGGCTTTCTTGTTGAAAGTAAGTTACATTAAAAAAAAATTTTTTTTTAATACTTGTACTGCTTTTTCCTCTCATTGTTATCCTGAAAGTCAAGTAATGCAAAGATCGTTAAATAATACTTTGCAGTATGTTGATCCCCTGTGTTTTATTCAAGACTTTGTCCTATCTTGCATGAACTGGAAAACTTTTTCAATTTTCAGCATTTTGTCTTTCAGGAAAATCCCCCTGCAAAGTAATTTAAAGTCTAATAAGATTGTCCAAACAATGAATTCTGATTAATCACCAGGGTGAAGCTTTAGCCACGTGATTACTTTATAAATCCATACACAAATTCAAAGAGTAGATTCTACTCCCTAATCTAAGACTCTAAAGTGGTTTTCAAGATTGATATCTCTTCTTTTATAGCAGGGAAAAACCAGCTCCAAAAGATATTCGTTATTTAACTGAGCTTCTCCAAGCCAATTGCCATGAGATAAAATCTCCAGGAGGTGTATGAAGCCCTTGGTTGGATACAAATTGCATACTGATCTCACACAATAAATTTTAGAAAATGTAGATTTATCCTGACCTCCCACAGTATGCTTTTACCCCACACTTTCAATTCCACATATAACACATAATTAAATCAGCAATTTAAGAGAACATGGGCTCTATATTCAGATAAACCTAAGTTAACAACATAATAAACCAAGCGACCTGGTTAATTCAGCCTATCTGAGCCTCAATTTTCTCATCTGTAGATTGGGTGTAAGTTCACCTCCTCCTAGGCCATCATAAGGATGTAATGAAATAATGAAGATAAATGATGTGACACCACACCTAACGTATATTAAGCATTAAGTAAATGATACTGATTATCATAGTTGGAGATTATTATCATTTTAAAAAGTGAACATGTCTAAATGCTAAGCTCTTACATATATTGATAATTGTCAGCACTTGAATGAGATTATCTATTAAATTTGGCCTATTGCATGCTTAAATCAAAGGTAATAACTAAAATTAATGAAAGGGATTTTTTTAATGCTTAAAGTATATACACCCATTGTGTTTATTCTACTGAATTTTATTTAATAATAAATTACTTTCAGTGTAGGAAGCAATCAATCATAAATGCCACTGAAATAACTATTATTTGCACACAGCACAATTCATCAGTAATGTAATATGCCTGATTCGTTTTTCATCCTTTTGCTTTTAGGAAAGAATTTAAAACATTGTAATTCATTCTGTTGACAACATGTTAATCATATATATATTTTTTCATTGTTGATGTGATTTTTGGAGATAGTCCCAAGACTTAATAAGGCATGTTGTCTGAGTCATTGCGTTTGCTTTTCTTGTCTGTCTGTTGGTGTATAAAACATCCACTTTGAAAGATGTTTGCAGACCATGACATTAAGTTGTTTCCTTATAATTCATGTAATAAAAAGACTTGGTTATAGCTTCAGAATGTAAGTCATCTTTGGAAAGGAGCATCCCTATTCTTCTTTTGTTAAAGTTTATTCCATTTTGAATCATACACTACATCCTGTTTGCCTAAGAAGGAATTTATGTATCTAAATTTTAATGTTTATAAGCCTCAATTTCATGTGTCTTTCACTGCAGCTATCATATTTATCTATTTTAGGACCTTGATGCTTTTAGTAAATATGCCAAAATATAGTCATTATAATTCCATGCCCAGTACATTCATCTTCTGCGCTGTCCCCTCTTAATTTTGTTACGACAAATGAGAAGCTGACCTTATCTCTTTCAGATAAACATTTAGAAGGTGCATGTTGATGTATTTCACAGTGTGTGATGATTTTATGGAGAATGTTGTTCCATTTAAATGGGAAGATCTTTTTGTCTACCCTCATTATGCTTAGCATTGATGAACTAAGTGTAGTCTGAAGACACAAAGATTTTTAAAATAAAGGGGAATTGGAACAAATCTGTTCATGATAGACAAAATCTTTTGTTTTTTGAGGTTTTATTTTTTTGTTTGTTTTTCTTTTAATTGAGAAGAAGAAATATAGTTACACATTCTAAGAAATTCCATGAAGGAATTTTAAAGAGAAATGAGACTCTTGGGCCAAACGCTCAGTTCAGTTAGAAACCAAAAGACATTTTAAATGGGAAGGCGCTTAAGTCAACGCTGCTTCCAGAAGACAGTGGCAGTAGTAACACCTGTCGGCTGTTATTATAAAAATAAGGTATCAGAAGAGAAGACTGGTAATGATGAAGGAGAGATTGTGCAAAAAGATGCCGTGTGATTTGGCGATGTGACGCAAAGCGATCCTAGCTGTGATTCTGGTTGTCTTTCTGTGGAACTCAGTAATTCCTAGTGTGGGGATTGGCCACTTGGGAGGAGCATTGAGGAGAGAGAGGCCAGGAACTCACAATAGGACAAATGGGCGATTTGGGGCCAAAAAAAAAAAAAAAAGACTTGTTTAGTTGAATTTAATTGCCACTATGACATTAGCTGAGTGTCTGTTGTTCATATGAGTTGCTGTGTAGCAAGGTTCTATGAAGAATCAATCTCTACTATGATTTCTTTCCTTTTTTTTTATATATTTTTGAGACATACTCCCACTCCATCACCCTGAGTAGAATGCTATGATGTCGTCATAGGTCTCACCAACCTTAAACTCCTGGGCTCAAGCAATCCTCTTGCCTCAGCCTCCCTCCCTAGTAGCTGGGACTATCGGTACCTGCCACAATGCTAACTAGCTAGTTCTTTTCTTTTCTTTTTTTCTTTTTTTTTGCAGTCTTTTGGCCAGGGCTGGGTTTGAACCCACCACCTCTGGCATATGGGGCCAGTGCCCTACTCCGTTGAGCCACAGGTGCCACCCCATTTGAGACAGAGTCTCATTTGGTCTCCCTTGGTAGAGTGCTGTGGCATCTTAGCTCACAGCAACCTCAAACTCTTGAGTTTAAGTGATCCTCTTGCCTCAGCATCCCAAGTAGCTGGGGCTACAGGCACCTGCCACAACACTCAGCTATTTTTTTGTAGACGGGGTCTCACTCTGGCTCAGGCTGGTTTCGAACCTGTGAGTACAAGCAATCCATCCACCTAGGCCTCCCAAGTGCTGGGATTACAGGTGTGAGCCACAGCACCCAGCCTTAGTTTTTCTATTTTTAACAGAAACAGAGTATCGCCCTAGCTCAGGCTGGTCTGAAACTCCTTAGCTCAAGCAATCCCCCACCCACCTCGGCCTCCCAGAGTGCTAAGATTACAGGCACAAGCCACCATGCTCAGCCTCATGGTTCTCTTATACTTTTTTTTAATTACCAAAAAATGTGTCTAATAAAAAAATCAGTACTAATTAAAGTATGTAGAGTAAAAATGAAATTTCCTTTACAATTCCATCCATATTCTACTGTCTTCTCCAGGTCCCCATTGCTGCCAGTCATTGGGGTTGACTTTTCCAGACATAACCACATAGTGTTCATGTGTCAGGACGCAGAGACCTGCCTTCTACACAGCCGCTTCCAACCCTGCTGTGTTGTTCTCCAGAGCACTCAGCACCCCTTCACATACTAGAGATACATTTCTTAAACTGTACATTTTCTCTATGTGTTTTCATGTATTATACATTTAACCTTTGCTACATGTTTCAGCCCTTAACCACATAAAGCCAGTCAAAGACCATGCCTTTTGTGGTGTGTTTCATCTTCTGTAAGAATTCAAATGTATGAGGCTCATACTAATTACATATCAAGTTGAATCAGAGTACAAGGCTGTATTATTTTAATATTCCATCTCTCTCTTCTTACCCAAATGTATTTTCATTCTGAAAGAGGTCCTCTATCTTCCTTTTTATCCCTCAGCAGAGGGTAGACATTGGACACATTTATGGTAAGGTTAGGAAAGAGTCAAAGAACTGAATCATACTTCTGTTTCTGCAAACAGGTTAGAATACAGACAATAACATTTTTGCACACCCATGATATTATGCTTATTGTGCTTTGCACCCATTGCCTCCTTTATGCTCTAACAAATATAAAGAGGTTATATTATTTCCAGTCTCATAGGGAAAATTCAGATAGAGAGCATTATCTGCTTAAGGTCACCCAGACAGTTAGTAATAAGGTCAGCTTTGAATCTGCTCTGATGACCCCGGCAGGGGGTGTGGGCACACCCTCACCTAGTTCATCGGTGTGACTTTGATCCTTTCTCTGGGAACTAAGAAGACTTCCTTTCTTTTCTTTTCTCATCTCTTTTCCTTTCCTTTCCTTTGCTTTCCTTTTTTTCTTGTCTTTTTCCCCCCAATTTCCTACATCAAAAAAACTTTATGCCATTTCTTGCTCTTTCCATGATAGGACTGGGAAAAATGTGAGAAAGGAATAGCTGATTCTCTGGAGAAACTACGAACTTTCAAAAAGAAGCTTTCTCAGCCTCTGCCAGATCACCACGACGAGCTCCATGCAGAACAAACACGGTGCAAGGTAAATTGCCAGGTCGAGATTGTCACTGTCTTCCCTCTGTGTGCCTCTGCTGGAATGACGTCTTTGAGGCCATGATCCAGTCGGCCTCCTGTGGCTGTCAACAGGCAGGTACAAGACCCTGGTGAATGACATAAGGGCAGACGACGCTGATGAAACTTGCCCTGCTGATTTATTGTAGTTGATGAAATTATAGACTAGTTTATGGATTACTCTGAGAAAGCAAATGAAAATTTAAAGCACAGCATTAAAAGATATTTAAAAGTTGTGTCAAGAGCAATAAAAGCAATCTTTTTAAAGCATCCACACTGGGGAGTCACACTGGGGAGTCATTCCAGGAGAAGGGCCCAGTTTACAGGAAGAGGAAGAAGGATGGCGGCAGCCTGGAACATCTGCAGACAATGGCCCTAAGAGAAATACACCCTGCTTCCAGATTGTTCTACAAGGAAGAGGGAAAAATAGCTGCTCTCAGTTACTGCATGGAGGCACACCATGCTCACAGTTCTCAGAGCTCTAACTACTTAAAGATTACGATTAATGCCTCAAATGGCATTTGGAAGCAAATCAGCAGCTAATACAGACCACTCCCCACTTTACCTGTATAAGCTCATGAAGACCAACAAGATTTAGTCAAGAACTAAACAACAAGAACCCCAAGTCTGTGGGGTTCCTTCCCTTTGTCCTGCTGTAGCCATTCGTAGTGCCTAAACAGAAAGCACCTGCAGAGCTAGGCCAGTCATATCAAAAGTGCCTTTAAAAATAGTTTTCTATTTTACTCTATAGTTAATGGAAAAAAAATTTTTTTTTTCCAAAATAAACATGACACTTAGTTCCCCAGGCATTTGCAAATTATTGCTCTAGGGCAATTCTATTTAAAACCTCACATATACTTAAATTAATAAACCTTTCGAAAGGATGAGGGGAAACTTCCCTTTGCTCTAGAAGGATGGCTGAAAATCAACTCACAATAAGGTAGAGGAAGAGATTTATTTGCTAAATGATGATTAAAAAAAAAAAGAGAGAGAGAGAAATTTATTTACTGTGCACACCAGGAGAATCACAGAGTTATTACCCGGTTTACCAGTGGGGTCCAGGGGTTTACATACCATCATTTTAGAGGGGTGGGGGAAGATGAAAAAGATAGGGAATTCTGCTGAGTGACAATAAATGGTTACTGCAGAGGATAAGTGCATAGTTGGGAGAATGAATGAATAGGGGAAACAGATTGACTTGTGAATGACTCTCTGGAAACTAAATTCACTTGGGAGACAGATATTTATCTTAAAATAGTTTAGGCTAGGTCTGGTTGCATTCGGTTTTTTTTTGTTTCTTTTACTTTTTAATTTTAATTTTCTTTTTTTTATTTAGATCAAAGAAATACTGGACTTAAACTTGACCCTACAACAAATGGATTTACTTTTTAATTTTAAAATATTATGAGGGCCCAAATGTTTTTGTAATGCTTGAGTCAGAGTTAGAAGTGAGTCCACCACCCAGAGGATAAGTACCCATTAGGCAGGCTTTAATACATCCCCTCTCCCCTCTCTCTCCTTCCTTGATTTCCACTGAGTTTTACTTCCCTCTGTGCTCTCATCAGTTAGTTCCAATTTAATAGTGAGTACGTGTGGTGTTTATTTTTCCATTCTTTAGATACTTTACTTAGGATAATGGTCTTTGGTCCATCTAAATGTTCCTTTTTTATGACTGAGTACTATTTCATCTTATATGTATATACAGACTGTCCACAAAGTTCATGTGCGATTTAAAATCAACAAAAAGCAATAGTTTGAACTCCTCTTTTATGATTTGGATATGCTTTGTTTCTTTTTCTTGCCTGATATTTCTGGCTCGGACTGCCAACACTATGCTGAAGAGAAGTGGTGACAGTGAGCACTCTTGTCTTGTTCCAGTTCTTAGTGGGTATGCTTTAAGCCTTTCTCCATTGAGTATGATATTGGCTATAGGGTTGTCATATATGGCTTTTATAATTTTGAGATTTGTTCCTGCTATGTTCAGTTCGTGGAGGGTTTTTAATCACAAAAGGGTATTGAATTTTATAAAAAGCTTTTTCTTCATCAATTAAGATGATCATATGGTCTTTGTTTTTGTTTCTGTTATGTGATGAGTCACACGTATTGATTTACCCATGTTGAACCATACTTGCATTTCTAGAATGAAGCCTACTTGGTTATGGTGGATCATTTTTTGATGTGCTGTTGAATTCGGTTTGCTAACATTTTATTGAGGGTTATGGCATCTGTATTCATAAGGATATTGGTCTGTAGTTTTCTTTTTTATTGTTGTTTCCTTTCCATGCATTGGTATCAAGGTTATATTGGCTTCATGGAATGAGCTGGGAAGGATTCCTTCCTTCTTGATGTTAGAGAATAATTTCTTTAATATAAGTACCACCTCTTCTTTGTAGGTCTGGTAAAATTTGTCTGTGAATCCATCTGGCGTGGGCCTTTGTTGTTGTTGTTGAAAGACTTTTTTATTTCTGCAGGTTGCATTCTTCACCTGTTCTGCAATAGATTGAGATAACAAGGATGGGAACGGAAGTCAATTTTTTTTTTTTTTTGATGAATCTGGTTTTGTAAAGATGGAGGGAAAGCCCCTTCCAGCACCTGTTTGATCTCTAAGGCCCTTTAATTCAAAATGCTCATTATAACAAGGAGTCAGATTTTTGTGTAAAATTTCCTGAGCTCTTTCATTTAGTTATAATCAGAAATTCTTTCCTTCACTTTGACTAAGAAGTCCTAAGAATTTAAGAGAAAATAATTGTTACAGAAGTCTAAAAGTCATGAAAACTGTAGATACACGTTTTCAAGGATATTCTTTGAAACCTGAAAAGGGCAGATTTAGGAAAATTTAAAGGTAGTACATATCATAGATAGAAAGTGAGTGAATTGCTATCTTCAAATGCTGCATTCAGAAGTATGCAAAGGTGGCAAGTAATAAAAAGTTTATTTTAAACCTTAAATGGTAAATTTATTAAAATTTATTAAAGAAAATTTCTGCAGGGCAGGAATGGGCATTTATTGGGCTTCTCCTTGGTGCCAATGACTAAAATAGTGTTATCTCAGTTGTCATGAACACAAGCTCATAAAAACCTTCTATTATTACCCTTTTGCAGATGAGAAAACGGAATTTAATAACTTTTCACAGTTGGTAAATGTCAAGGTTGCCTGAATATATAAGCTATTATTTTTACCACAGTGACTCATCTAATGGATAAATATACTGATTCTGAAACCGTTGTAGATAGGGATATATTGTTTCCTTTTTAATCAATATACCAAATCTCATGTTTGAGTTAGGGGCTAGGAATTGGTATGAAAAGAGGAAAATCTTTACATTGATATAATAATTTAATATGTGTAAGGTTATAAACAAAAATGTCTCATATTTAATTCACCTAGATGGTTTGATTTTTCAGCCAAATACCGTTGCCATGGGACCTCATTTTTCATCTCCCAAAATACATGACAGTTACAAACACACCCTGCTATTGAATTTGTAGATTAAATAAATTTATTTTAGTCTAGTTCTCTGCTACTCTTTGCAAACCACCCTCAGCAACAAAACAAAGCAATTACCTGGAAATTTTAGGCTAAAACCTTGTTTGCCTAAATTGCCTGGGAAGTTAGTCTCAGACAGCACTGTTAATTGCCTGTGCCTTTGGAAACATGTCTCTTGAAGAAGCAAAAGGTAGGAAAAGCCAGGTGAAATACTCTATTCATACACAAAATTAGCTAGAATCTAAAGGCAACAGCTGGTTATACAAATTTAAAAACTGGTTATCGGTCAAAGCATTGCAAAAACTAATGTCAACTCATTCAAATCCATACTGTTCTATGGATTTTTTTTCTTAAATCATTCCCAGAAAGGACAGGGTACATATTTCCTTTTTCAGCAACTTAAAGAAATCTCTGATCCTGTAGAAAATATATTCAGTGCATTATTTTAAATTGAGTAGTAATAGCAACAGTTCTTCTCAGCTATTACATTGTAAGTATTGATCACAAAATGTAGCAACTCATAGTGTTTGCAAAATGAAAGTTAAATTTAGGTTTGCGCTTTTTAAAATATTTTAACCAGGAGATCAGTAACTCAGGACAAAAAGAACGGGTGGGTTAGGGTTTATGAAGTCAGTTTAAAGTAAAAAAGATCAGTGCAGTGATGAAACTTCAATTTAGAAATAAACATCAAAAGAAGATCAATGAAATGGTAAGTGGATGGCAGGAAGAGTCTGCAAGCAATGATATTTTAGCTAAAGACATTGGTAACTTACCAAATTATAAAGGTGGTAAATAAGTACAAGCAAACCTCCTTTACCGTGCTTAGCTTTATTGCACTGTGCATGTATTGCATTTTACAAATGGAAGGTTTGGAGCGATTCTGCCTGGAGCAGCTCTGTCAGCACTTTTTCCAACAGCTTGTGCTTGCTTCATATATCTGTGTCCCATTTTGGTAATCCTCACAACACATCAAACTTTTTCATTATTATTATATCTCTTATGGTGATTTCTGATCAATGATCTTTGATGTTATCATTGTAATAGTTTCAAAGCATGATGAACTATGCCCGTATAAGATGGTGAAATTAATTAACGTTTCATGTGTTTCGACTGCTGTACCAATGGGCCGTTCCTCATCTCTCCCTCTCCCTCCCTGTGATACAACAAAGTTCAAATTCAGGCTTGTCACTAACCCTACCGAGGCCTCTAAGTGTTCAGGTGAAAGGAAGTCAGACATCGCTCACTTTAAATCAAAAGCTAGCAATGATTAAGCTTAATGAGGAAGACATGTTAAAAGCCAAGAGAGTCCAAGAGCGCCTCTTGTGCCAAACAGTAAGCCTAGCTGTGAATGCAAAGGAAAAGTCCTAGAAGGAAATTAAATGTGCTACTCAGTGAACCCGTGAATGAAAAGAAAGTGGAACAGCCTTATTGCAAATAGGAGAAAGTTTGGGTTGTCAGCCACAACATTCCTTTAAGCCAAAGCCTAACACAAAGCACTCATTCTCTTCATTTCTGTGAAGGCTGAGAGAGGGGAGAAAGCTGCAGAAGAAAAGTTAAAAGCTAGCAAATGTTAGTGCATGAGGTTTAAGGAAAGAAATTATCTTCATAACATAAAAGTATAACATGAAGCACTAAGATTGCTGAGGCTGCAGCAAGTTAGCCAGAAGATCTTGCTAACCTAATAGATAAAGTTGGCTACACTAAACAACAAATGTTCCATGTTGATGAAACAGCCTTCTATTGGAAGAAGATGCCATTTAGGACTTTTGTGGTCAAGGAAAAGTCAATGCCTGGTTCAGAGCCTCAAAGACAGATTGACCCTCTTATTAGGGGCTAAGGCAGCTGGTGAAGCCAATGCTCACTTAGCATTCTGAAAATCCTAGTACTCTTAATAATTATGCAAAATATACTCTGCATAGACTCTATCAATGAAACAACAAAACCTGGATGGCAGTGTGTGTTACCACTGTGGTTTACTGAATATTTTAAGCCCATTTTTGAGACCTACTGCTAAAAGAACAAATAAAGACTCCTTTAAAAATATTACTTATTTATTGAGAATGCACTTTATCACTGAGGAGCACGGGTGGAGTTTAATGTTATTTTTCTGCCTATTAACACGATATCCATTCACACAATATCCAGTAGCCCATGGGTCAAGTAATTTTGAGTTTTGAGTCTTATTATACAAGAAATATACTTTGTAAAGCTATAGCTGCCATAGATAGTGAATGCTCTGATGGATCTGGAAAAAGTAAATTGAAAACCTGCTGGAAAGGAATTATTCTAGATGCCATTAAAAATATTTGTCATTCAGGCAGTGCCCATAGCTCAATGGGTAGGGCACCGACCACATACACTGAGGCTGGTGGGTTCAAACCCGGCCCGGGCCAGTGAAAACAACAATGACAGCTGCTACAATGACAACAACAAAAAATAGCTATGTGTTGTGGTAGGCGCCTGTAGTCCCAGCTACTTGGGAGTCCGGGGCAAGAGAATTGCTTAAGCCCAAGAGTTTGGGGTTGCTGTGAGCTGTGATGCCATGGCACTCTACCCTAGCTTGAGACTCTGTCTTAAATAAATAAATAAATAAATGAATAGAATATTTGTCAATTCATGGGTGGAGATCAAAATGTCATAATCAACAGGTGTTTAGACGAAGCTGATTTCAACCCTCATGGATGACTTCGAGGGAGTCAGTGACTTCAGTGGAGGAAATAACTACAGAAGTGGTAGGAATAGTAAGGGGACTAGAATTATAAGAGAAGCCTGAAGATGTGCTGAACTGCTTCAATTTCATGATGAAATGTGAACAATTGAAGAGTTGCTTCTTCTGGATGAACAAAGAAAATGATTTCTTAACATGGAATCTACTCCAAGGGAAGATGCTATAAACATGGTTTAAATTACAACAAAGGATTTAAAATATATAAACTTGGTTGATAAAGCAGCATCAGGGCTTGAGAAGATTGATTCCAATTTTGCTGGAAGTTCCACTGTGGACACGGCACGCTACAGAGAAATTGCTCTTAGAAGGAGGAGTCAATCTATGCAGCGAACTTTATTGTCTTATTTTAAAAAATAGCCACAGCCACCCCTAACCTTCAGTAATGACCACTTGATCAGTCAGTAGCCGTCAACATCAAGGCAAAACCATCTACCAACAAAAAGATTACAAGTCACTGAAGTCTTAGATTACCGTTAGCATTTTTTAATAATAAAGTATTGTGAAATTAAGAAATGTACATGGTTTAGGTATAATTCTATTGTACACTTAGTAGACTATAGCGTACTGCGAGCATAATTTTTGTGTGCTTTGTGAAACTAAAAACTCACTGTATTGTGATCGGTGCTTTTTGCCATGGTCTGGAACCAGACCAAACCTACAATATTGCCAAAGTATGCCTATTCAAATAGAGTCACTTCAAAGAAAATTACGGTCAAGTGGGGATTCTAAAACATTTCAGAAATCATTAACAGGTGATGTCCATGGCTATTAAAGGTTTATTTTTAATTTTAGGAATTAGAAAATGCAGTTGGGAGCTGGACAGATGACTTGACACAGCTGACGCTGCTGAAGGACACCCTCTCCGCGTACATCAGCGCTGACGACATCTCTATCCTTAACGAACGCATAGAACTTCTGCAGAGGCAGTGGGAAGAACTGTGCCACCAGGTAAGACGGGACCTGCAGGGGGAATTGCCTCAGAATGAGGGAGCATTGGGAGAGGAATCAGAATGTCAGCGCCTCGATGGATTTGGACCCGTCGTATAACTCATAGTATGGACGAAGGAAGAACCTTGTGGTTATTACCCATAATGTTTCAGATTGTTCAAACTTCTTAAAACTGTATATTTACATTCATGTAAGGTAGATTCTCTTCTTCCCGCTTTTGCTGGCTGGCATATTTTTAAGAGGAAGCACAATGTTGTTGTTCACAGGTGTTTTTTTTGTTAGGCTAAGGTTATTTACACTCGTGAAAAACCAAGGTTGTATTTGCAATTTTAGCTTATACTGTGGAGCTGGTTTTGTTCATGGAGCATTCATTATTGCTTTTGATTTACTATAGTTGTTGCCTAGTAATTTATGGGGCTATGGCATCTTTAGTTATCATTCATTTATTGACTACCTTCTATGTTCATCAGCCTTGAAAGAGATCCCACTTCAGGTTTTGAGTTGGAAACTTAGGGAAAAATTTGGGAAGAAAGGCAACAAGAAAATATCCTAGGGAAAAAGCATGACAGATTAAAAGGGTCACAAGTTAAGAGCAGGCGGCTGCCTACGTTCCTTGAGGCCATTCTCTCTTCCAGGAAGTGGGTGCTGTGCTCTGCCTGGCACATAATAGGCTATACTAAATATTTGTTAAATGGATCTGTCATATTAATTATTGTAAATTTGACAAACTATAATAGATTTGTCTGCCATCAAGTTTACAAGTGAGCTGAGACTAAAATCAGTCTAGAAAGAAGAAAGCCAGGTATAAACAAGGAAAAACAATGTAAAAATACATAAAGATGTAAGCAAGCTGGCCAGACATGGTGACTCAAGCCTGTAATCCCAGCACTTTAGGAGGCCAAGGCAGGAAGATTGCTTTAGCATGCAAGTTCAAGGCCAGCCTGGGAAACATAGGGAGATCCCATCTCTACAAAAAAATAGAAAACTTAATCAGACATAGGTATTACACGCTTCTTGAAATGGATAAATCTTGAAATGTGTCCTGAGATGGGAGGTGGCGGAGATAAACTGATGGCAGGAAACAAGCTGGTTGTTTGTTTGCCGAGAAGGTTGCCGCTGGAGCAGAGGCCCTGGTTGGGGAGAAGTGGGCGTGGGAAACCTGCCGGCTGTTGAGAAGGGGCCTCTTCTGCCCACCTGCCTCAGGCCTCGGTGTGCCACACCGACTGTGCCGCCCTGACATCTCCTTTCTCTCCCATCTTCCACACTCTCTCCAACGTTAGGGATACTTGTCCTCATGTTTCAGGAACTGTAAGTGTAACAGTGTAAGAGGCTCAGAGGCTCTTGATTTTTGTGACATAAATGAGAAGTGTCTTCTCAGGAAAATTCCTGTGTATTTTTTGAGTAAAACTCAGATTTTTCTCAGACCTTGGACCAAAGGAAAACTCTGGAGCGTGCTTGGTATTATTGATGTGCGGACAGTTTCCTATGAATATTTGCTTTTATGCTCTTAAAAAGCCGACAGAAAGACGTGACTTTCCCCAACATGTTAATGATCTGAGTTCAGATTGACAGAGTCCCATGTTCTCAGTGAACAAAATGAGAAGCTTACGTGGAGTTATTCATAGAAGGCGGTAATGTTAATCAGAACACTCTATTGTTTTCTGAATTCTTCAGACTGAAAGCAATACATTACTATACAGCAAATTATCCTGCAATTTTATAACATAAAGACCTTATCATGATGTATCATATAGATAAGCGAAAGATACGTAGTGGATACAAATACTGGGAAATTATCACCACAGTGTTCGCTTATCTTTGCTAGCCTGCTTTTCCTAATTTTAAGAAAACTCTAGTGCTACTTGTAGTCTGAATGTTTTTTACTATGCCTTATAAAACAAGATAGATCCATTTCTCTAGCTCAGTAGTTCTCAACCTTCCTAGTGCCATGGCCCTTTAATACAGTTGCTGTGGGTCGTGACCCACAGGTTGAGAACTGCTGCCTAGCAATGATGCCTGCAAAGACCTCGCAGATGATACTTTAGAGATTGGCTTCTATTTGTTTCCCAAACCTGCCATGAGCTTTGCTGCCTTGAGACCATGGTCGTGCCACTCCTCCTGCCTGGACAGTTCTTCCCTTCGGATGTTCTGACCCATTTTCTTCACATCCCGTCTCCCCTGCGATGTCATGTTTTAAATGCTCAGCTTTCCCTATGGTCTTCTGAACACTCATTTCCCTTTTTGTTATGCCATCTTGCGGTATCGCATTGTTTCCTTTTGTCTTTTTTTAAACATGTGCAACCTGATTCCACGACTTCGCAGCCCTTCACATGCAAAGTCCATTTCTTTATATTTCTAGTACCTAGAGAAGCTGGCCCATCCTTGAAGATGGCCTCAAGGGACTTAGGCAGCAATACTTGAGGGCATTTGTTTTAAGTCTTTTTATTTATATTTCCTAAGTTTAAGTAATGGCAAGATTTTTAATATTTTCAAGGTTAAGAAGATTGTGGTTATGCAATACTTTGTGATTTAGGAAAACTTGTATTAAAATCCCTTGGAGTTGTTGTTATTAGTTGTGAAATTATATGACTACATTTTGTAAATTGTTCACCAGATATAGCTACATCTAGGCCATAGTCTGTTTGAAAATACCTTTCTGAAGGTATTGGTATGCTGGTGATTATTGGGAGGCAGAGGCAGGAGGATTACTTGAGCCCGGGAGTGGCAGAGAGGAAATGAAATACATATATGATATGCTATGAAGAGATTAATACCTTGTACCAGGTAGACTAAGAAGTTAAAAAGAGGAAACCACCTGAATATATAGTGATTCTAGAAACTTTCTGTATTGAAGTATCTTAAGTCATGAAGCTAAAGCATACTTACATGTCTTAGTCCATTTTGCATTGCAATAAAAGAAATATGAGACATTGGGTAATTTATAAAGAAAAGAGGTTTATTTGACTTACAATTCTGCAAGCTATACAAAAAGCATGATGCCAGTATCTGCTCCTGGTGAGGGATTCAGGGAGCTTCTAATCAAGGCTGAAGGCAAAAGAGGAGAGCAGGCCAGTTGTGTAGTGAGAGCAGGCCAGGTGAATGGTGAGAGCAGATAAGTTGCATGGTGAGAGCAGGTGGGTCGCATGGTCAGACCAAGTGAGTTGCATGGTGAGAGCAGCCAGTTTGCATGGTGAGAGCAGGAGGGTTGCATGGTGAGAGCAGACGGGTTGCATGGTAAGAGCAGGTGGGTTGTGTGGTGTGAGCAGGTGAGTTGCGTGGTGAGAGCAGATGAGTTGCGTGGTGAGAGCAGATGAGTTGCATGGTGAGAGCAGGTGAGTTGCATGGTGAGAGCAGGTGGTTTGCGTGGTGAGAGCAGGTGAGTTGCGTGGTGAGAGCAGGTGGTTTGCATGGTGAGAGCAGATGAGTTGCGTGGTGAGAGCAGGTGAGTTGCGTGGTGAGAGCAGGTGGTTTGCATGGTGAGAGCAGGTGAGTTGCATGGTGAGAGCAGGTGAGTTGCATGGTGAGAGCAGGTGAGTTACATGATGAAAGATGGAGCACGAGAGAGAGGAGGAAGTACTAATCTCTTGTAAACATCCAGTTCTCATGTGAACTATTAGAGTGATGACTCACTAATTACCACTAGGAAGGCAGCATGCCATTCCTGAGAGGTCCTCCTGTGACCCAAGGCCCACCTCCAACACTGGGCATCAGATTTCAACATGAGATCTGGAGGGGACAAAAGTCTGT
Source organism: Perodicticus potto (assembly GCA_963574655.1). Taxonomy (NCBI): domain Eukaryota; kingdom Metazoa; phylum Chordata; class Mammalia; order Primates; family Lorisidae; genus Perodicticus; species Perodicticus potto. The sequence goes on along the minus strand of CAUYRH010181878.1, from coordinate 8,240 downwards.
TGTTGATTATACGATAGGTTGAGTAAAGATTAATACCTCGCAGCTGTGAGTAGACTAAGACACTAAAAAGCAGCAGGCAATCACTACGTCGTGTTTCTGGAAAGTGTCTCAAGGCTCGAAGGTAGCCCACATTTATCCCATACCATTTCACTCTGAACAAGAGTACTTAACCCAGGGAGAGCACAAGTCAGGGGCTAGCCAGGATACACCTCTAAGGAGAGAAATAGATTAGTTTCTAGTTCCTGAGTTAGGTGTTTCCGGTGAGCTTCTGTCAAGTGTGAAACCACAAAAGGAAATGAGCTTACACCCATGTTTCATAGCAAAAGTCAAAACCTTGAGTGAAATTTGGCTTTATCGGTGCTAAAGAGCAAGTAGTCTGTTCCTACTGTGACCGGAGCAGCAGGAGAAGTCAGGAGTGACTGGCACTGCAGAAGAGGGTGAGGAAGGCAGGCGTAAGTAGAGGGTGCAGGGGGAGCTGATGTGGAAAAGTCCCCTGTTTTCGAGTTTTCCCCTAGCCATCTTTTGCATCTGTGTCCAGCCAGGGCTGATGCTCGCCCTTATTCCTCTTTTGGTTTGTAGTTCTCTGTGTAATTCTAATGGAAACGTAAATGTATATCATCATTGTAATTGCTTGTTTGTTCAAAATGTCATGGTAAAAATATCTGAAGTAGAAAAGGATGTATTTCCTGTTCACCTGCAGTGCTCTCTGGAGGGTTTAGTCCGTGCTTTTCAGCTGGCAGCAAGGTCATCTATTTGTGCCCTTGAGAAAACATAGATATGTGCTAACTGATAAATAATTGGACGATTTCAGCTGAGTCCTCAGAAAGACACAGTAATATAAACTCACTTACAAGCCAAAAGGAAGGTGCCATCCCAGCATGAATTTACCACTTTGGAAAGCTTTGGCCTGGCTTTGCCCTGGGCTTGGAGCCCAGCTGTTTCTTCTTTCAGGCATAGCTCCATGGTAAGCAAAGGAAAGTGACACTTTCATGGTGTTTGATAAACACTCGGAATGTATATTCAAGCCGTCTGATGGAGGTGTTGAATATGTGAATTCAAGAAGAAAATGGGGCGGTGCCTGTGGCTCATTAAATAGGGTGCCCGGGCCCATATACCGAAGGTGGTGGGTTCAAACCCAGCCTCTGCCGAACTGCAAAACAGAAAAATAGCTGGGTGTTGTGGCGGGCACCTGTAGTCCCAGCTACTCGGGAGGCTGAGGCAAGAGAATCGCCTAAGCCCAGGAGTGGGAGGTTGCTGTGAGCTGTGTGACACCACAGGCACTCTACCAAGGGCGATAAAGTGAGACTCTGTCTCTACAGAAAAAAAAGAAGAAGAAAATAAATTAAAAACGTGAATGATACCCCGTCAGCAGGTACAGTGAGAGCAGCGGCAGCAGCAGCGTCATAGACACCAGCTTTCGTGAGGTCTTCAGTATCTGCCAGGCCTTTTGTCAAGTTATGTTATTTCCTGTATCTTGGTACATAGGACAGTGCTTGGCACATAGTACACACTTGTCTACTATGATAAACAGTTACTTAATGAGTTTTGTAGCAAACATAAGATTAATTTGCAAATGAGGAGAGTAAGGCTCAGAGAAGGCTCAGACCAAATGCCCGAGTCACATCATTACTAAGTGATGGAAACAGTCTTGAATTGCAGCTACCTCTGGATCTTTAATCGCACTGTCAGATTGCATCCTGTTTCAAAAACGTGAATCGTGATGACTCCCTCTCCTACCGACTGTAAACAAATGTCTCAAATTTGTTCGACTTTCACTCATCTTGTCTCTAGAATGGGGATAAAAGTACCTACCTCTCAAAGTAATACATAATATTTTCTATTACATGGTCATCTTCCCCGCATCTCCTGGGAATAAAGCCCTACAATTACTTCATTTTGGGCTCATGGTCAAGGGTAGGTGAGGAAGTACTCACAGCAAAACTTGTTCATCTTACGTCTGAAGCGCAGGGGTTTCTAACCTTTTCCTAGAGAACAGTCACTTTGGTCAGTCCCAATTATGAAAATGGAGACTTCACTTGAACTAGAATTTTAACTGCCAGCCAGACTCCTGCCTCTGATGCTCTGTGAGTGAAGGGAGAAGCTCACATTCCTCAGAGAAGTCAAAAGCGTAGAAGTTCAGCAGCAGGTGAGAATGCCCTCTGTTCACAGACTTGGCGAGGAAGGGCTGCTTCCAGGGCCGCGCTCTTCAGCCCTGTCCCGGGTACAGCTTCAAGGAGGCGCGACTTGTCTCCCAAACTTGTTAACTTCTATTCCCTTAGCTTTTCCTATTCTTATCAGTACTGCGCCTTGTGTACTTATGCCTTTTGGCTATTCCTTATTCTTCTACATCAAAACAAAACACAACCCGAAACAACCTACGTGAGAAACACAATTGTACTAATGGGGAAGTGCTTGATGAATTCATCGTTGTCATCCAAACCCAGAGAAATTTTTATTATTTACTATTTTCTTTTTTTGAGACAGAGTCTTACTTTCACCCTCAATTGAGTGCTGTGGCCTCATAGCTCACAGCAACCTCAAACTCCTGGGGTGGCTGGGACTACAGGTGACTACCACAATGCCAGGCTAGTTTTTCCATTTTTAGTAGAGACAGGTCTCACTCTTGCTCAGGCTGGTCTCGAACTGCTGAGCTCAAGCAGTCTACCTGCCATGGCCTCTTAGCCTGCTGGGATTACAGGTGTGAGCCATTGCACCCGACTTGAGAAATTTTTATTTTTAAAGGATCATAACTCAAAAGAAAAACTTTCTACAAGTGGCCTTTCAACTAAGGCAGTTTATGGAGCTCACTAGGTGGGCAGCACACTCTGCCTGAAGTTAGTCTTCAGCTAGGTTGGTATCCTGGGCTTATTGGCCTGATTCCCAGCTGCTTTCTTGGATATAGAATCACAAATATTTGGGGATAAAATGGGGCCTTAAATATCATTTGCCTAATCATTAATAGAACCATTCCTAGGCAGAAAGGATAATTAGGAAGCGTATAGCATCTTAGAAATATTTTCATTTTCATCTTAAAGGAGAAATTTATTTGAAATACATAAAGTAAATGTATTAATAGATGAATTAATAGCTGCAATTCATGACAATATTAACAGTTTTAGAGTCTAGGAGTATATCATAAGTGCTTACCATAAAATTCTTTCAGCTTTTCTATGTTTGAAATTTTTAATAATGAAATGTTGGGGGGGAAAGAAATTTGAAGGAAAGGTGTTTAAGGCAATGGAATTGGTAATGGAATGGCAGTGTCTGCCTGACTGTGTGGCAGATTGTCTTTAAACTTTCTTCACTTGAATCAATATTATATTTTGCTCTGGACTCTATTTCAACTAGAAAGATTCCTTAGTATCTCAACCAGCACTGTACAAATAAGAGTACTGTATTATGAAGTCAGAGAATTTTAGAATTCTGAAAAGGATAATTCTAGACCTAGTCTTAAGAAAACAAACCCACTTATATTTGTTTTTATATTTGTATTTTATTTGTATTTATACTGTGTAAGAATGCTCACAATTGAATAATAAAAAGACAACCCAATTAAAAATCAAGCAAAGGAGGGGCGGCGCCCGTGGCTCAAAGGAGTAAGACGCCGGCCCCATATGCTGGAGGTGGTGGGTTCAAACCCAGCCCCGGCCAAAAAAAAGAAAAATCAAGCAAAGGATTTGACTAGATAGTTCTCAAAAAAGATACACAAATGGCCAAGAGAAATAAGCAAAAATTCTCAACATTATTAGCCATTAGGGAAATTCAAATCAAAACCACAGTGAGATCGCACTTCATACCCATTGGGATAGCAATAATCAAAAATTGGATGAAGGTGCATGAAAATTGGAACTCTGTCACTGGTGGGAGTATAAAATGGGGCAACCAGCTTGGAAAATAATCTGTGGTGTTACTGTGGGACCCAACATCAGCAAGTCCAGTCCTAGTCACATACTCAAGAGAAGTAAAAACATGTATCCATCCAAACGCTTGTCCACAAATGTTTACAGCAGCATTATTTGTAATAGACAAAAAGGGGAAACAACCCAAATATCTCTCAACTGAAAATTTGATAAGTAAAATGTGGTATATTCATACAATGGAATGTATCCCACAGTAAAAAAGAATGAAGTATTGGCACATGGTACATGGCATGGATGAATCTTTAAAATAAGCTAAGTAAAAGAAGCCAGTCACAAAAGACCACGTCTTGTATGATACTGTTTATATGACACGTCCAGACCAGGCAAATCCACAGAGACACAAGAGATCAGAGCTGGGAAGTGGGTGAGGAGAAGCAGGAGAGTGACCACTAATAGCTACATGGATTTATACTATTTTATTTTCTGAGTGATGAAAGTGTTTTGAAATGCATCGTGGCAATGAATGCAAAATTCCGTAAATAGAATAAAGCCCAGGAATTGCACACTTTGAACAGGTGAATTGTATGGCATTGCAAATATATCTCAGTGAAGCTATTATGCAAAGAAGGAAAAGAAACAAAAATGAATAAATGCAAATGAAATCAGCAGAGAAATAAAGGCACTTGCCCAAAGCAAAGTTGTCAGTATGGCGCTAAAGTAGCAGACAACATCCTCCACACCAGCAGCCCTCTGCCCACCTCCCCGCCCCGCCCCCAGCTCCGCCCTCTGCGTAACTCAGGCTCAACCCTTCTTCCTACTTTACCTCCGTCCTTCCCTTCTTTATTTACTTTTCTCTTTTTTTCTTTGCTTTTCTTTCTTTTTTTTCTTCCACTTTCTTTTCTTTTTCTTTCCTCCTCTATCCTTCTTCCATCTTTCCCTTTTCTTTTAAATTTCTTTCAGAAGAAACTTGGGGTTTTGAAAGGGAAAATGTTACATTCACTGCTCATGTGTCATATCTAAGCTGAACTCACTGTTGTTTGAAGATGGATTCTTCAGAACCTTTAAGCAGCTAATATGCATGCGAGTCTTAAGGGAAGAACTGTGGGGTTCAATGTCTCCCACTTATACGTATTTAATGGCAAATTCTGGGCTTCAGGGAACAGTGGACAAAACTGATGTACAACTGCTGTTCATTTTTAGACTTAGTTTATTTTCAGTTTTCCTCAGGGTTACGGGCTCCACTCTAATGATCTTTTTGCTTGTTTTTAAACTTTTTAGCTCTCCTCGAGGCGCCAGCAAGTAAGTGAAAGATTGAATGAGTGGGCAGTCTTCAGTGAAAAGAACAAGGAGCTTTGTGAATGGTTGACTCAAATGGAAAGCAAAGTGTCCCAAAATGGAGAAATTCTCATTGAGGAAATGATCGAGAAGCTCAAGAAGGTACAGGATGTGCGGCTCCTCACATTTTACCCTTCGTAATGCTTAGGTATCCTTTTAACAGGGACACAAGGTGGCTTTTACTCATGATTATTTTCTTGTCAAAGGACTTACTTATATTTTCAACATTTCATCTTTTAATATAAAATAAGCTTGCATGGAATGGCCTGCTTTACACACAAAATAGATAGAATACTTCCAATTTGTAATGAAATAGATTATCCGTTGATAATTTTCAACATTTGGGGGAGTTTTAGCTACTTGATCAGTAGGAATCATTTTATGTGGATTGTTTTCTTTCTCTGCTTTTCTTTGTAAAGAGGTAAAATAATTATAGAGGAACTAAGAGAAAAAATTCTTAGGATAAATTTTAACCAACATGTTCTTTCCAAAACATGGTTTATAGACCGTAGATAGGAAACAGGACTTCCCTAAAAATTTGGCTTCATATTATTTTCAAGTTATGTATATATTACTAGATTATAATATATATTCAGTTGAATTTAGAACATTTCTCATGTCTATATAGAGCTGATAAAATTTTCTAGCATTTAAAAAATTTTGATAATTTCAGCATTGCTTCTACATTGTTTATGAACAATGAATCATCTGAGTGTTATTTTTGTTTGTGTTTCCCATTTGCACATGTCACAACGTAGGATGTATTTTTCATATTTACTTGTTCTTGTCTGTCCAAATGGAAGCCCCACTGGTCTATAAGCTTCACGGGAATGTGAACTTGGTCTCATAGTTTATTGCTGTGTCTTCTGTCCACAAAGCAATGCCTACCTTTTCAGAAGGTAGTTTTTTTTTATTTTTACTCTCTAAATCTATTAAATATACACACATAGATCATGTATACATTAATGCATTCATGGGGTATAAGGTGCTTGATTTTAAATACAATTTGGGATGGTTGCATCAAACTAGTTAATATAGCCTTTATAGGTGATTTTTATCAGTTTTTATCAATTCAATGAATTATAGTTTTATTCTTTCTTAAAGGAAATACAAATGGTTAATAGAAAAAATTCCTTTTTATCTCCACATACATATAAGGAGAAAAACAAAACTTTTAAAACCACTATGATATATTAATGTTATGGAAGATCGCAAATTCCATGGATATGCATTTGTTTATTTGATACTGTAAACCTATAAAATGTGGGCTGAAATGGCACAGATTTCACTTTAGTAACTGTCAACAATTACTCTTTGCTAGTTCCTGGGTATAAGAGAATGCTTAGAGATGTGATTAATGCACTGGAATAAATTTTGGTCATATCAGTAACTATTCTTATTGCTTTTCATTATGAAATTTAGGCTGGGTATATTGGAAGCATAAGGGAAAAAATATTTTTTAAACAACTATTGCCATAATTTAAAATTTAGAAAAACTTTAGCTTTTCACATAGATAATTTTGTTAGATTATTTGGCAGAATATTAGAAATGCTCCTTAAAATGGGGGAAGGTTTGATGGAGGGAGGGTAAACGGTGGGACCACACCCATGGAGCATATTGCAAGGGTACATGTCAAATCTACTAAGTATAGCACATCAATGTCTTAACACAATAATTAAGTAAATGAGGTGAAACCCTGTATTAACTAATTTCATCTAAGCATTCCAAATTGTATATAAAATCAACATCTTGGACCCCATAACTGCATTAACGTATACATGATCTATGTGTATATGACTTAATAAAAAAATATTAACTATGCTAGTTTGTATATAAAATAAGCCAATAGATTTTTTTTTAAAGTTTTTATGAGATTACCTCCTTGTGGTGTTTCATTGCATTAAAGGAAAACAGCACCAAGGTTTGGCGATTTTAACAACATAGAAGAAAAGCAATTGATACAAAAAAAAATCTGAAGCCAAGGTATTCATGTCTACTGGTATTAACACTCAAAAGCCATTAATTTTAAAGACATTCCAAGAGGATTATTCTATTCGAAGTACTTTTTAAAAGCTTGAAGTAATTCCTTTGAAATAAACATTTCTCAATAAGACCATCCAAATGTGGGATCAAATAATATAGCTATTAATAAATGCCTCCACTATTAGAATTTGATTCCCATTGTGTTGAAATAACATAACAAGGAGGGTGCGAGGAAAGCACTCATCACTGGCATGGAATAAAATTTCCTTGGCCCCTCTTCTTCCTCTGGGGGCCCTTTTCTGTGTAGATAAATGACTTGGGAGGTCAAGTCACCTGCCACCACACCAATTTACCAACTTTGGAGGAAGAGAAGATTAAAATGCGCATTCTCACATAAAACCGGTCTTCATGTATTATTCTGCTGAGAAAATATGTGATGTGTAATAAGAACTTAAGCCGAAAATGAAAGAGTTGATCCTAAAGGTTTTATCCTGTCTCTGTGGCAAGAGAGTAAGAGGGTCAGTGGGCACAGAGGAGGGAAGTGTCCTTTCATCCCCACTTGCCTCATGCCCCGTGATGCCGCTTGCAAATAAACCATAGAGAGTCTGTTCTCTTGAACCAAAATAATTTTGAGAGAAACTAGCATAGAAACGGAGTAAATCAAGGTGTGAGGTGCATTGATTGTGTAAAATCAACTGCTATTATTCTTTTTTTTTTTTTTTTTTTGAGACACAGCCTCAAGCTATCACCCTGGATAGAGTGTTGTGGCATCACAGCTCACAGCAACCTCCAATTCCTGGGCTCAAGCGAGTCTCTTTGCCTTCGCCTCCCAAGTAGCTGGGACTACAGGCACCCGCCACAACACCCGGCCATTTTTTGGTTGCAGCCGTCATTGTTGTTTGGCGGCCCGGGCTGGATTTGAACCCACCAGTTCAGGTGTACATGGCTGGCGCCTTAGCCCGCTGAGCCACAGGCACCGAACCGTAATGCTAGTATTTTGATGGTCACTTACGACAGGCTGTATCACTGTATGTACTTTCTGAATGTAGTAATTTAAGTAA